>CAUYON010135576.1:0-21962 GCA_963573935.1 Arctocebus calabarensis
TACATCCCACCCTGCTGAGAGAACATGGCGCAGCCTCCAGGTAAGGAGTGCACAACACAGAGTCAGGCTGATGGGCAGGCCCTGGACCCAGGTGATACGAAGCTAGCTCTAAGTAAATGCCTTTTAGGAAAGCACTTTATGGCTCGGCACCTGTGGCTCAATGGGCTAAGGGGCCAGCCATGTACACTTTAGCTGGCAGGTTCGAATCCAGCCTGGGCCCGCCAAACAACAATGACGGCTGCAACCAAAAAATGGCCGGGCATTGTGGTGGGCGCCTGTAGTCCCAGCTACTTGGGAGGCGGAGGCAAGAGACTCACTTGAGCCCAGGAATTGGAGGTTGCTGTGAGCTGTGATGTCACGGCACTCTACCCAGGGTGACAGCTTGAGGCTCTGTCTCAGAAAAAAAAAAGGAAAGTACTTTATGACCAAAGAGATTTCTCACCACATTATTAATAATGGGAGAAAATGCAAGCAATCTAAATGTCCTGCCAATAAGAAATGGGTTTGCAAAAGAGGAGCCATTCCTAACTGGCATATTAGGCAGCCATTAAAATAATAGTTATATAGAATTCACAGGAATATGAGAAATGCATCTAGCATGATATGATGTGAACAATGTGTAATATAAAATTATATATAGTACAGCGTGATTGCATCTTCCTACAGCAAACACATGCTTTACAAAAGTGTGGGGAAAACTCAAATGGGAATTGAATATTAAGTTGACTTTTTAAATTAAATAAAAAGATTGATTATATTAAAAGATATGAATAACTGTTAGAGGAAGTGGATGAAGCTAGAATTTTACCTCATTCCTTGTACCAAAGAATGGAGATGGATCTAGAACTTAAATTTTAATATTATTATTTTAATAATAATTTTAATAATAATTTCCATACTACACAAAAATTTAGGAATGTATTTTGTTTTTAGTATTTTAGAGTACTGTTGGTTCCTGTACTTTGACTGTACAAGAAAAGTTATGTAAATATGATTATTTAAAATTTAAAACATTTTTAAAACCAAATAACCATATACTAAGTTTTTAAAATAAAACAAACTAGGAAGAAATATTTGCATCCTATAAGACAAAGGACAAATTTTCTTTACATACAAAGACTTCTTACAAATTAATAAGAAAAAAATTAACTCGACAAAAATGGATAAAGGAGATAAACATATTTCATACAAAGAGAAATGCTTAGCTTTACTTAGCAATAAAAAAATAAAATTTTATTTTATCCTGTGTTGACAAAGTCTACAAAAACACTTTCATGTGTTGTTGCCTGGAGTTTAAATTGTTGAAACTTTGTTGGGAAGTTTCTCGATATGTATCAAAAGAAAAGCAGAACATAAGTTCAAACTCTGCACATACCCTTTGACCATTATTAACTCCTCTGTTAGAATTTTATCCAATAAATTCTCAAAATGATGCAACATTATCTACATGAT
The DNA here is from genome assembly GCA_963573935.1 of Arctocebus calabarensis. Lineage (NCBI taxonomy): Eukaryota > Metazoa > Chordata > Mammalia > Primates > Lorisidae > Arctocebus > Arctocebus calabarensis. The sequence goes on from CAUYON010135576.1 coordinate 1,453, forward strand.
GGTCACTGAGGAAATGTTTAGTAGCAAGAAACCATAAGGGTCCATATAGGTTTGATTAAGTTAATTGTTTAATAAGAATAAGGGAGAACTACATTTGCTGAATTAAAACATTTCCAAAATATGCAGATAATTGAAAAAGCAAGCCACAGGCTACAGTGTGTGTTGTGACCTCTTGTATTAAAAGTTGGGGGGGGGAGGTAGAGTGTAGGGAAGTTTGTATTTCACGGTAGTGCATTACTTATTAGTTTATATACATTGTAGTGAATTACATATTAGGTTATATTTCATTATTGTTTATTACATGTAAGACATGTTACATATCACATTGTGTTTTTGTACATGCAAAAATATTTTAGAAAGATACAAAAAAATTGTGTCTGAGGAGCAGAAACAGAGCCAAGGAAGAGAAAGGACATTACACTTTCCATGCTTTTGTAATACTTGTTTTTTTAAAAACTCCAAGCATATATTCATTTTATAATTGAAGTACGTAAAAATATTAGCAGTGCTTCACAATAGCTGATGGAAATTTTGGTGGTTATTTTTTAACTGTGTCGTTTCAACTTTTCTTTATTCCCAGGTTTATTATTTTATGATAGCATGTGTTATATTCATATGATATAAAAATAATAAACTTATTTTTAGAGATTTTTCTACAGATTAGGAGGGAGGAATGCTATTTATTGACCAGGGAATTCATTTAGAGATCATGGTAGGTATAAATATGTGGAATGCAGTTGAGAACATTCAGAATTTCCCCATTAGGTATTGCAGTTGCATTTGCATTCCATTATAACAGAGATGGAACAGCTGCCCCATCTATTTAGTACATCCTTTATTCCAACAAATTCCTTCATCGTGTCAGCAGAATGTAAATGAATCATTTTTCCTGGGCTTACTTCAGAAAACAATGAGTGTGTAATGATTTTCTTTTTATTTTTAATATCTGGCATTTCAAGAACAAGTTACATTTAGGATAACTGTCTATGCCAGTTAACAGACATCAACTCCTACCAGGTACTACGCACCTTCCATGATGTGGCAACATGGTTACAAAGTTGAGCTGTGTAAGCTTCAGGAGCAAGCCCCTTGGCACACTTGGCATTGGGAATGATAACCTTACCTGCAGTGTGTCTGAGGCCAGCTTGGCTTGGCCTCACAGGGAAGAAAGCTGAGCACAGCACCGGGGCACATGGTATATTTAAGCTGGTAAATGAGATGACCCAAGTTGACTTCATCCTCTTTCTTTTCAGAAAGCTGCAAGAAACACAGATGTCCACCACCTCAAAGCTGGAGGAAGCAGAACATAAAGTTCAAACTCTGCAAACAGGTTTGACATTTTTATTCCTAGTCCATTTGATGTGGAAAAGGAGGAAGGGGGAGACTTTATCTAGTCCTTTGACCCACCAGGTCCCCTCTGCTGCCTTTTGTCACTGAGGGGCCCATAGGAACTAAAGCGAGCCCACGCTCACGAATTCCTCAGAGAGCCGCGCTGCTGTGCCTCATTACTCACCGACATCAAGTTGTTAATGTGGAAGTGGGAGGATCTGAATTCCATTTTCATCCCTTCCACACGCCATCCTCTCTTCCTGCTCTTTTTCCAACAAACACGTCTAAATCACCAAACTGTCAAGGACTGACATTTTCATTTTGGAACAATAATAGAAAAAAAACTTATTTCTACCCTCAGTGAAGTTAAGGAGAACAGTAATTGCAGACCTTTAAATTTAAAAGACACCAAAAAAGGTTGTTAGGAGGGAGGGTTCAAGTTTTTATAGTTTCTTTAAATGTCTTCTTTTTGTTTCTTTTTGTCTTTTTTTGTTTTTTTGAAAGTGAAGCAGCACTGTGTATTTTATTTAAATGTGAAAAGAACATTAGAAGACATCATAATCCAAGTTCAGATACAAATGATACAGTGGGCGAAAAGACAACAAATTTAATGGGCAAATGAATAATATCCAAAAAACATAAAGACCACCTATGAATCCCCCCAAATAGAGAAACAGTCCAATAGAACAATGAGCAAAAGACATGAACAGGCAATTCACAGAACCGCAGATGGCACATACATAGATGAAAGAATGCCAACCATTTTTCCCAGTAAGGGAGATGCAGATAGAATCAGTGAAAGATTGTTTTCACCTAATCAGATTTATCAGCCCAGTTTCTTAACTTGATAACATCTGGTGTTGGCGAGGGCATACAAAAATAGTCAAAGCTGTATTGTGGATAGAAATATAAATGGGTGGTACAGATGTAAAATTTGAATGTCTGAACTCTTTACCCAGCAGCATCATTTCTAGGTGCCCTGATAGGAGAACTAATGGTTTTTTAATACTACCTGTAAGTGATGACCATGCCATGCTGCTGATGAAAAAGGGAGAGTCTCAGGAAGTAGTCGTATCACCCCATGCATTGAGGGGAGGAAAAAACGTGTGTGTGTGTGTGTTTATATACATATAGTACAAACTCCATAGCTGACCATCTCCTTAAGTTGACCTAATTTTGATAGATTGGACATGCCCCACATGTATATATCAGTTCAGTAGCCAGTGTTTTATGTTGACCAGTTTGTTATAGTCTTTTAGGTGGTCAACTTACAGAAGTTTTACTGTGTATGTGTATCTATATGAGATAATATATGAAAATATTTTTAAATGATAAAATGTATTTTAAAGCATGAAATCTACACTCTATTAACAGTGGTTCTCTGAGTCGATGCTTGGGATGAGGTGATAAAGGGGATTTCCTGCTCCATTCATTTTTTTTGGTCATCTCTGCCTCTTTTGAAATTAGATTATATTACTTGTATGCATTCCCCTTTTTAATTTAATTTAGTGTCTTATATCATGGTTTTATGTCCTCTGCCTTTCAGCCCTGGAAAAAACTCGAACAGAATTATTTGACCTGAAAACCAAATATGATGAAGAAACTACTGCAAAGTAAGTCTCTCCTGTGTTTCCTCCACCTACGTGCATTTGGTCATGTATTCTCTGATTTTGCTAATTCCAGGATTGGCTTTGCAAAATAGGGCAGGTTCTAGAAGGTGCTTGACCTCTGTATAGCTGTAGGGACATGGTGTCATTCCTGTGAGTTACATCAGTTTATCACTATGTGTGGAGCTTACTCTGGGCAAATCTCATCACCTTGCCCATCTGCCAGCATTCTTAACTTCTCCCAGAGCCCCTTAGGAAGGCCAGCATCAGAATAAACACATTCTCATGCAAGTGTGTTAGGTCACTCTCACCTAACAACACTGGGCATACCTGTGCATACATACACACATTTGGGCAGTAGAGTCACACAAGGCTTACTCTTTACCCAGCTCTTATCAGAAGGAAATCAGAGGGATCTACCACAAGCACCCTTCTTACCAGCCTACCCTCCATGCAGAACACCAGGAAGGAAGAAGTAATGTTAACATAAATTGTGAAAATCTGCAGAAGCAGCAGAGCATGCCCTTAGTCATGGCCTCCTCTGCCACAGTCTAGGCAGGCAATACCAGGCTAGAGTTTAAACCACGTTTTCCTGTTCTGGAAGGCTTCCACAGAAACCTGTGGGCCTACCAGCAGCCCTGTCTCTCAGGTTGTCCTATTCTAGTAATAAAGGCCCCCGGCTGTGCTAGCACAGTGCCTCTGAGGACATTGGTGAGAGGGAGGTACCTCCTCCCAGGCTCCTGTGCTCTGGAGTTGCTGGTGCTCAGTGTCTCTCTTCCCTATCACACTTGCCCTTGGGCTTTGAGGCTGCTTGGTCCCCTGCTTTCAAAACACCATGTAGGGGTGGGCTCTTGACCCTTTTCTTGGGGCTATTTAGTGGCCCAAGACCTTAAGAGCTGCCCAGCCTGGTTATCAGAACCAGTATTGACATAAGCATAAAACTTAGGCACAAGGACTAAAATACTACCGCTGGATGATTTACCCTCTTCTCACGGGGTGCTGAAATGTGACTTTATGTGTACTAGAATGAGCCAGTTCTAAGGTAAGATACGTAGAAAGAGCAGTGGCTCTGGAATTAACTCCTTCCAGCCTGGGGGCATTGCTGTCTGAGAACACTACTTGGTCTGCTGATGGCACAGCAGATGTTCAGCCCACAGGGTCCCCCTAAGATGTGTCCACAGCAGCAGCCACACCAACTTTCAGGATGCACCTTCAGTCCCCTGACGCACCTCTTAGCCCTCCTGTCTGTGTCCCCTTTGCAGTCAGTATATCATTTTTGTTTTTTTCATTATTTCTTCTTGGACTTAATTCTATTAAGTAGATTGTTTTTCTCAGTAAGTCTGACTTTTTTTTAATTATTCTGTTTCCCTGGGAATGATGACACATGCCTATGGCTCCAGCTACTTGGGAGGCTGACGAGGGAGGATCACTTGAGCCCAAGAGTTCAAGGCTACCATGAGCTACAATGGTGTCACTGCACTCCAGCTTGGGCCACAGAAAGAAACCCCATCTCAAGAAAAATGACTTCAGTCTGGAATATCACATTTCAGCATTTATTTAAATTGCTCTATTCTCCATTTGTAACACTTCTTTTCTAAAATAGTTTGATTGGGCTCGGTGCCTATAGCTCAGCAGCTTGGGCACTAGCCACATACACTAGAGCTGGCGGGTTCAAACCCAGCCAGGGCCTGCCAAACAACATTGATAACTACAACAAAAAAATAGCGGGGTGTTGTGGCAGGTCCCTGTAGTCCCAGCTACTTGGGAGGCTAAGGCAAGAGAATCGCTTAAGCCCAAGAGTTTGAGGTTGCTGTGAGCCATGACACCATGGCACTATATGGAGGGTGACAAACTGAGACTCTGTCTCAAAAAAAAAAAAAAAAAAAAGACATAGTTTTGTAGATAATGCGCTAATGCCATGATCCATTTACTACTGTCCACGTCTTTTTCTTTGTTGACATGATTCCTAGTGGCTTTGGTGGTGGTGGTATGTTTCATTTTATTTCACTGGTTTTCTTTATTTTTATTAAACTACCTTTCTGAAAAGCATATGTATAGCTTGAGAATCCATAATTATGTATCTATAATTAACCAAAGTTTGCTTTCTTAAGTATTTTTTTAAAAACTTTGTGATGACAAGAGATGGCAATGCAGGGAAAGGAAACTCTTATCTGTTGTCGATGGGAGTGTAGATGAATATAGCCATCAGGGAACATGGTACGGAGGCTCCTCATACACCCCAAAATAGAACTGTGTTATGATCTAGTAATCCCTCTACTGGGTATGTACCCAGAGGAATGGAGATCAGAATGTCGAAGGGATGTCTGCACGTCCACGTTTACCACAGCATTATTCACCATAGCCGTATCTCGGGATCAACCATAAATGTCCATCAGTGGATGAATAGATAAAGAACATGTGCATACACATGACAGAATACTAGTCACCCTTTAAAAAATGAGGAAACCCCATATTTTGCAACACTATGGGTGACACTGGAGGGCATTATGTGAAGTGAAATGAGCAAGGCAGAGAAAGATAAGTAACTGCAAGATTTCACTCATGGGAAGTCTAAAAGCATCAAACTTACCAAAGCAGAGAGTGGAGTGGTAGTTACCAGAGTTTGGGGCTGAGGAGAGCAAGGGAATAAGCTGTTGGTCAAAAGGTACAAGTTTCAAATAGGAGGAGTAAGTTTTGAGATCTGAAATCTGTTATATAGTAGGGTGACTGTAATTAATTAAAACGTGTATTTCAAAATAAGTAAATTTCAGATGTCCCCTCAATAAAGAAAGACAGGTAAGTGAAGTAACAGATGTTTATGAGCTTAATTTAGTCACTCCACATTGTCTACATATATCAAAACATCATTGTATCCTATAAATTATACAATTATAATTTGTTGACTAAAAATATTTTTTCAAAAACAAAAACTTTTTGCAGTCAGTTTTCAAAGCCCCTCTAAGCTAATGTGATTCAAACTGTGGGTCACAATTGTGAAATAAATTTAGTGAATAATGAAATAGAATAGAAAACATGCTGAAAGAACAAAAAGTGTCATGGCATATGGCTCATAGTAAAGTTAAGGTACTTTTTTGTGATAACTTTTTTATGCATAAAATCTAAAAAATGTAAGCATAATTCCTGGGTCACATTGTGAAAAAATGGTCTTCCTACAGTTCTCCATCTCATTTGGAAAGCCACTGCCCAGAATATCACAAGAGCTTCCTGAAGCCACTGGTGTCTCCTGTTAACCTCTCCCAGAACCACAGTGAGGGAGAGGGGCGGGGTGGCTCCGTGAGCCATGGATATCATCCACTTGGGGGAAAAGAAACTTCTGTTAACGTAAGACTGGCAGTGAAAACCATGTACACCACTTGTCACATGATAGTTGATTACTCGTCCATGGTTTAGATTCATAAATTGTTTTCTTACTGAGCTTCTGTAAGGAAAATCTGTGTGTGTTTTGTTGGTTCGTTTTAGGAGTTGAGGTCAAGGAGGCATCAGAGAACATTTTTGGGGGTTGGGGTGCAGGGCTGTGGAAGGACTTGAAGTTTTCCTGTATTCACTGAGGTTTTGTCAGCCAGGGAGGCAAGGACAGTCTGTCTTCTGTCTTCACCCACTTGTGACCTGGCTAGTGCTGGTAGATGATTCACTGTTGTCAACCAGAACTGCCAGCTGACAACTCAACCACCTTTTTGGTCCCTGCTCCTCAAGAGGGCTCTGGAAGTGGGGAGGGTTTTTAGTCTCCAATATTCTTTTGGTTGCTGTTGATAGACACACTGATTTCTGGGCTATTATTCCTTCCTTAACAGTCCCCTCTGTCCTTTTACAGATAAGGATATTAAATCTTGGCCTGGTCACCTGGTCGAGCAAAGTCACTCAGAAAACACCACAGGCTTGGTTCCCTTGAACTCTAAACTGACCACTCACACAGCCCTGACCCCGACATCACTTAGGAGTTGGTCAGTGTGGCTCAGTGAGAAGCATTTCTAGATGGGTACACCCTATCATATCAGTGTATTATTTAAAGGCCAAAATGATTTTCCCTTCAAAATCCAAATAGATGAAAATCTTTATGTTACTTGCTCAGTTTCATCAAACTGTAATAAATGGAAAATAGAATAAAGAAGCATGAGGGATCAATTGTTCTGTCAGGTAAAATGCCTTCCCCCAGGACTGCTGTCCCTTCATTGCTTACAGGCCTGGGCTCTCTTGGAGCATATCTTGTCCTCTACTCATAGTGAGAAATAGTCTCTTCTTGCCAAGGATGAGTGATGCTGAGGGGCATGGTGCTCCTAGAGAGGAGGAGACTCTAGTGAGTGGTGGACACAGCCTGTTCATTGACTCAACAGAGTCTCACAGAGGCCTCTGCTGTGTCCTGCCCAGTTGCTGGGCTTACAGACCCAGAGCCTTTCATGGTTCTCAGTCATGCAGAGCAGGCATGCCCACTGCTGCAATCGAGGGGACAGCCCTGTGCCATCAGCTAGTTGGGCAGGGTCTCCATGGAGGAGACTCCCACTAGGATGATGAGAAGAGAGTCTAGTATTAGGCCTGTTTGCAGAGGTGCAGGCAGGGAGGAGGAAAGCCACCCCAGGAAACAGTGTCCAGAGGCCTGTACTAGCAGGGCTGCTCCCCTGCCTGGGTATGGACGGACGGGCAAGAGGAAGGAAAGATAACTGGAACCTGGAAGGTGATCTCCCCCCACCCCCTTGAGGGGAGCTGTGGCTTTGGGGAGAACAAAGGGATACAGGGAAGACCCTGTGTGACCTGCTTCCACCAGCTTTTGGTGGCGACACTGCAGGGGAGAGAAAGGTCTTTGGCATAGCTGGAGTGAAGGGAAGCTTCAGGGAAGGCTCCCTAAAGAGGGGGATGTAGGATTTGAGATTGGAAGATGAGTTTAAGTCAAGGTGAATTTACAGGAGGTTTGTGAAACCACAAGGTTAAGTGAGGCTGATCTTTGGGGGCCTGCTAGGAGTTCCAAATGCACCTATAGGGGTAGGATGGTATAGTGAGTCTGCACGTTTCCCATGCCAGAAAGGGACCAGATGCTAATAAAAGGCACCAAGGGCCAAACACTTAACTGTGGTTCCCAGAGTGAGTACTCTCCCAAAATTGAGGAGAAGGGCCTGAGATGCTTGGATCTGGACTACTTTCTTTGGTGGCAGTGGCCTCAGTCTGAGAGCTCCCGTACAGAACTCCTTCCTCTACATTCCTGTCCCTTCTGTTTTCCCTTCCAGGAAAGGTTTATTACTTCACCTTCTGCTACAGGTCCAACTGACATGTATTTTATTAGAGCAGACATGTTTTTGCTAATGCATAGGAACATAAGTCCCTCAGGTGCAAATCTTCTCATAAATGGTCTTATAACATTCCAAAAGCAATTTCTTTTCTCTTTTCGAAAGGAAGGATTCTTAGACATTTGTTGATGAGGAATCTAGGCAGGGAATTCAGGGGTATAATGGAAGATGGGCTTTAGAAACAGGCTGACTTATCTCTGCTTCTTACTCCCTGTGTGACCGTGGCCAAGCTATGACCTTTATACCTTCCCTTTTTCACCTGTGCAATGGGCATGACAGTCATCAAGTCCCTGGGTGGATGTGAAGAATGATGAGACATACATGCACAACGTCTAGAACAGACAGCTTGCCGTCCCTGGTAAGCTTGCAGCAGAGCTTGGTGTGTGTTTCTAAAGTTTGCAGCCATGGAGAAGACTGACCTTCGTGGCATCCCCTCCCCATGGGATTTAAGGGCTTACATTGCCAGTCCATCAAGGGGAGATGCCACAGGCAAGAAACCTGCAGGTTGAAGGCACTGAGGCTGCTCTGCACTACGATCCATTGTGTGTCCTTATCACTGTGCGTCAGCTGGGACAGCACGGGCTCACTGTGATGGGGACAGCAGCAGTAAAGTTTTCCATGTGTAGGCTTGAAGCAAAATGTAATTAGCCTTTATGTGCAGAACAAGGGCCCATTGATGAATACAGCTGGTCTTTGTTTTGTCCTGTCCTTGGGAGTGGGAGGTAAAAGTGTTCTTCTTCATGTTTATTAATGCAAGATTCCTTAGACAAATGGCAAGCACAGTTTAATATTTGTTGGAACATGGGGGGTTTGCCAAAACAGTTGTTGTGTAAGATGATCGCAAGGTTTCAGATTATAACCATTTCTGAGTTAAATAAATGAATTATTTCTGCTCTTTTTTTTATAGTTAAAAGTGTACCTCCTCCTCTAATGATCACCCTGTATAACAGATCTTCCCATCTCTCTTAGCAAATAGAGATTTAGACCCTGATTGAGTTTTCCTTGGAGAGCCTACGTAGTGTGGATTTTAACTTGTAAGTGGTTCCTTACAGTGGCTTTGGAGGTGGCCAGAGGGACCCCTCTGAGCTTGCACTGTCCCTTCCTTATCCCTGTGCCTGTCTTCTGCAGCTGTTCACTGGAGCTTGGGTTTAGCTTGCTGCCGTGCACTTCGGCAGGAATGTTGTCCTCCCAGCCAAGAGACTAGCATTCTGGGCAGCAGCGCAGGAATTCCTGCTTCTGCTGAAGTCCACGACCACCCCCTTTGCTCTGTCCCCCAAATCTGGTGTGGAAAAGGAGTTCCTGCTGTAACACGTGCAGTCAGCTTCTTGCATTCCTCCTAGCATGTGGGCTGAGGCTCTGAGCCACGATGAAAGAAAATATTGAATTGCCCTGAAATACTACATTTTTTATAGCTCATGTTAGTCTTAGGAGAATTTGCACCTCCAAACCCTTCCTGCCAGTAAAATTCCTATTTCTTAAGGCTACTCATGTTGTATTCCTTGCCTATATACTTTTCTCAAAGAACAACATTTTACATATACGTGCTTACATAGTAATGTTATAAAAGAGACATTTATAAGAACTTCACTTGGGTTAATTATGTACTGTGTGTTTAGTGAGCAACTAAGGGAAAGTTTTCTGCTTTCCCTTACTTAACTCAGCTTAGGGCTTTCCTGAAATTGTTTCTGAATTAGGAATATAGGGACTACAACGTCCCAGCAGAGGACAGAGAATTTGAAGAGGAGAGGAAACCAAGGAAACCAATGTGCACCCACAAGACTCCACCCTTCGTAGCAAACATGGATAGGATGGAGGCCTCATACAGATTGTTCTGGTGGTTTCGCACATGTTATCTTATTTGCCCTTCCCTGCAGTCACCAGGGAAGCTTTTATTCTGCTCATTGCATAGATGAGGAAACAGTGCCAGAAATACATGCAATTTGGGCCCCAGAGCAAGTCCTTTGGGCTCAAAATCCAGGGCTCTCTGCACACTGGTGGGCTTTAAAGATACTTTCTGGCCCAGCATGGTGGCTTACACCTGTAATCCTAGCCCTCTGGGAGGCTGAGGTGGGCTAATCATTGGAACTCAGGTGTTCGAGACTAGCCTGAGCAAGAGCAAGGCCCTGTCTCAAAAAAAAATAGTTGGGTGTTATGGCATGCATTTGCTGTCCCAGTTAAACTTAGGAGGCTGAGGCAAGAGAATCGCTTGAGCCCAAGAGTTTGAGGTTGCCTATGAGCTGTGACACCATAGCACTCTACCAAGGGTGACAAAGTGAGACTCTGTCTCAAAAAAAAAAAAAAAAAAGATACTTTCTGGTGCTGCCTTTGTAGTGGTGCATTGTTACCTGTGTGTAAGCTGTCTAGGTGAAGCGAGTGTTTCTGAAGGCTGTTAGCCTCCTTTCTCTCCCCTACTAGCCCCCACCCCCATTATGTTTATCCTAGTAGACTCATTTTGCCTTTCTTTTTTTTTTTCTTTAATAATTCTACATGAAAGGCCCAAGAAATTATGCAAGGCAGAGCCCAGTTGAATAAGCCTAAGACTCGCACAACTATTTTGATAATCACATTAGACAATATTGGCATGCATCCCCTGATGGACTTTGGAAAGTCTATTTACAGGACTTTTGTGCCCTGAAATGGAGTATCTCTGCTGTACCTTTAAGAATGTAACATTTTCTATTTCCTGTCTTTTTGATGAGTCATCAATTTCCAGTATGGGTTGCTGTAATTATCCTGGTTGGATTAATTTCCCTAAAAATAGAGAAGCAGCTCCTTTTATAGTTTTAAGGATATAGACTTGAATAAAGAACCTTACTGTCCTTTGAACCTTAGAGAGTGCTAAATCATACTTGAAGGGAAAAAGATGGCTTTTTACCCTCTGTATCTGATCTCCAAAAGAGCTTGTAGATATTGTAGAACTCTTGGGGGTTTCCATCCGTGTACACCTAAAATTTGATGCCTGGGTGAGCCCTTAAGGGTTTTCCTGGTTTTCTCATAGACAGTAGCCACCTCAGTGGTGACCTGGCATTTCCCTAGATCAGGGTAGAAAGAAAGAGGTGGCTTCATTTTTCCAATTCCAAGTAGAAATGTCTCTTAATGCCAAAGATTCTTCATCTGTTCTGTGGACCCCAGACAGGTCTAGAAATTATGAAACACTGATGAGAACTGGTATCCTCTCCTCCTCCTGTCTCGTCTGTACTCAGGGCTGACTTTCAAGCAGCAGGTGGGGGTCAGATCCTAGAACTATAGGGAGTTATGGACATGACATGCACACAAACACAGGCTTATGTACTGTTCACAGTACACAGAAACACATGTACACGAGAATAGGGATGCACTGTGTGTATAGACATGTTTATGAATGTATATAAAGTAATCACATTCACCCAGCATTGTTTGGGAGGGAATTGCAGAGAAGACCATTATTCATAGGTTGTCATCTGGGGTGGTATTCTTTTATAAGAGTCTTGCCATTTTTAGAGACCTTGAAGTTTTTCTGATTCACTGTTGAGGTAAATTTTGGAGAACTCATAGTTAAAAGCTAAAAGAAATGGGTAAAGGACTGCTGATTGAAAACTTCAGTTTGTGGACAATCATAGCACATCTGGTGATCTGTAAAGTGAGCATCATGACACGTGCCTTCCTGCTCTGTGGAATCATGGGGGGGGGTCCAGTAAAAGGACAGGTGTATTACTGAGATCCAGTAATCCCCCTGCTGGGTTTAAATGCAAGGAAAGGAAATCTTCCTATCAAAGAAATATCTACACTCCCATGTCCAGCACAGGGAGTGGACACAATAGCCAAGGTATGAACGCAAGCTAAGTGCCCATCGACAGTCAAATGGCTAAAGAAATTATGGTCTATGTGCACAATGGATGGCTATTTGGTTTTACAAAAGAAGGAAATCCTGCCATTTGCAACAAAATGGATTAATCTAGAGGATGTTATGTTAAGTAAAATAAGCCAGGCACAGAAAGACAAACACTGTGATCTTAGTCTAATATTTATAGTTGATCACAGAGAAGCAAAGAGTAGAAATGGTGGTTACCAGAGGCTGGGGAGAGGTAGGTTAAAGAAGTATATTAATATTTGCAGTTAGGCAGAAGGAATGAGTGCAAGAGATCTGTTACATAGCATAGGGACTGTGGTTTATGACTGTATACTGCACTGAATCAATGAATAGACAGTGTATTAGAAAAATCTTATAAGGGCTCGGCGCCTGTGGCACAGTGGTTATGGCACCAGCCACGTATACCGAGGCTGGTGGGTTCAAACTTGTCCTGGGCCAGCTGGACAACAACAATTGCAACAAAAAAATAAATAAATACTCAAGCCAGTGGCAAACACCTGTAGTCTCAGCCAGTTGGGAGGCTGGAGCAAGAGAATCATTTAAACCCAAGAGTTTGAGGTTGCTGTGAGCATGACGCCATGGCACTCCACCATGGGCAGCATGGTGAGACTCTGTCTCCAAAAAAAAAAAAAGAAAAGAAAGAAAAATCTTATAAAGAAACAGACTGAAAGCTGCCTCAGAGGAGGGAAAGGGACTTCATGCTACCCTCTGTCCAACTCTTGCTTAGTACAGGTGTTGTATGTCACTAATGCACAGAGACTCTTGTTGAAATAGTAGGGCAGCATAAGACTTCCCTGTGCTGACAGACAGGCTGGGGTATCACAGAGCTGAACAGCCCCTGTAACATGCAACCTGCAATCTGGCCAGTGAGGACATTCTCCAGAAAGGCAAAGTAAGGAAGCTCTTGGCTTCTGAGTAAAGAAGCAGGAACCACTGCACTTTAAGTGCTTTGAGAATGAAGAGTTAGGGTAGAGAGCCAGCCTGGAACATTCATGCCCCTCTGCCACCACTAAAATTCCTGAAAACCTTGGGGCTCTGATTCCATGGGGAGTCCTTCACTGCACCTAGAGGCCTTGTTGCAGGGCGTGGTGACATAGCATGTTGCCTTTGCTTCAAATATGGCAGATGAGAAAGCAACTCAACCTCACACTGACCAGGTCCCACCAAGGACCCTTGTAAAGGGTGGTAGGAAGGTGGGCAGAAGTGAGCACCCATCCCTCCCCTGGAATACTCCCAGTCAGCGAAGAATAATCCCTTTTACATGACATGTTTTTAAGTACAAAAGTCATACATAATCATTATCAAAATTTGGAAAATTCTAAAAGATTTTTAAAAAGAAAGTAGATTATCACTCATAACCCCACAGTACAGGAAGGATTTGTTAACATTTTGGCATATTTTCCTAACAATCTGTTTTCTCTGCAGATGGCCCTCAACTTCTAGAGGGATGATGTCCCCATAAAACCATTGTAAATGGAAAATATCATAAGTTGAAAATGCACTTAATACACCTTACCTACCAAATATCATACCTACCTTAGCCCAGTCTGCCTTAAACGTGCTCAGAATACCTAATACTGAGTAAAATCATCCCACAGAAAGCCTATTTTATAATAAAGTATTGAATATCTCATTTAATTTATTGAATACTCTCCTGAAATATGGTTTGTAATGAATTCATATTACTTTTTTTTTTTTGTAGAGACAGAGTCTCACTTTAAATTCGTATCACTTTCACTCAATCATAAAGTTGAAAAATCCTAAGTCAGGGATTGTCTGTATAGTGCTTTAGTTTTTCTTTCATTTTTTACCAATGGCATCAGACTGGACACATGGTTTTGATTTCTAAATATTCTTTAGAAAGACTGTGCATGCCACATAGCATCCCGCCACATAGGTGTGCCCTAAGATAGTTATCCACTTATCTCCCTCTTGCTTGATTTATTCTACTTCTTTCATTGCCCTACTAGTTTGAAACTATAAAGCTTTGCTCTTGCTCTTTTTATACTTTATATTCTGTCATTTGCTATGGTACTTTTCTGTGGCTTCTCTAAACCATCATCAGACAAGAGTATTCGGAACCCCAGAATTCTCTAGGGGCTCACACCAGGGTACAAAGCTACTGGTACCAGACTACTGCTCTGTGACATTTGTAGGCTGCTCTGGTGAAAAGTCAGTAGACGGTGGATGCTACACAAGGCTTGAAGTCGGGATACCATGGTGTGGTCCCAGCTCTGTTACAGGGTGTGCCCTAACAGTTCCCTCTCTGGGCTGCAACACTGACGTCATTGGTAGTTAAGATTGGGTGGGTAAGAGCAGGATTTGATCAGTTGTTTTGTTTTTTGGCCTCTTGCACTTTATTGCCAGTTTGTTCCCAGGGGCCTGAATCTTCGATAGTGACTTCCCACAGAGCCTGTCTGTGGAGTGGTCTTCAGGGAAGACTCTGTTCAGGGAATGGCAGAGCCATGTTAGGAAGAGCCCAGTTCTCAGGGTCATAAAGACCTAGGTTTGATTCCTGACTCCACAAATTGAGTCGCCTTGGGCAAGGCGGTTGGTTTCCTCACTCAGGGCACAACTCCCTGTTAGATGAAATAATGCCATGCCGAATGCCTGGCACCATGTCCATGCACGCACCCTCCACCAGCAGTGACTACCGCTGCTGCTGTTATCTGCAGGGCACCCAGCATGGCCTGGCAATGTCAGTTTAACCTCCCCCTCCTCAAGATTTCTTGCTACTCTAAAGAGTACTACTATCTCTCTCCATGTTGAATTTATGAAAGTCGGTATCTTTGCTGCAGGACCCACTTGTTACCTGTATACCATGCTGTGGCTGGGGGAGGGAAGTACCATATTGTGTCACATCATCTTCCTAAGAGACTCTGAATTTTAATATCTTAATTAGTTACCATTTAGGTGCTGCTAATATGAAGGAGAAAGTTCTAAGTTTGAAGGCTTGCACGCCTGTTAATGCTTTTTGTAGATGTGTCCCTAAAAAGTTACTCTGGAGGTTAATAATCACGTAGAAACTGTCTTATAAAATACAAATGCTTCATTCTCACAAGACCCTTGTTTTGAAGTGAGAACAAGCTGTTCAGTGTGTGGTCCACTCCCAGCCGACTCTGACACCAATGTGGCGGCCACATATTGGACAGACTCTGTAGAGTTCAGGAGATATTGGATTTCATCTGACTCAGAGAATCTGGGACACTCTAGGCTGGTGTAAGACAAATTAACAGAGGTGCCAAACAGCTGGGCACCCGGCAAGGATGTCTAGGGCTCTTGTTCTGGGATTTCGCTAAAAAACTTTTTGGAACCAGCCCTAAAGAATGAAAGTTTCCTATAGGAAAGCAAAAAGGAGCTGGATAATTGAACCCATTGATTTCCTTCACGGCTTGTTTGCCCTTTCATTCTCTTCCTGAGGTGCTGTTTGTTGAGGAATGTCTCCAATTGCCAGAAAGACGGTGGGGTGTCTCCTATTTCTCCCCTCTCCAGCTTCCCTTTCAGCCAGAGCTGAGTTCTGAGGCAGCCTGCAATATGAATTTTTAATGCAGAACTTTATGGCATCACTCTTGCAGCCTGGCTGCATGGCTCTCCTGAGCCTTCAGATTTAATGCTCTGATGAACAGAAGGAAGACTCAGGGCATTCAACATCAGTGAGAATTAACCCCCAAGTGACTGCATCTATATGCTCTAATTTCCCTAAAGGTAAACCTAAGGAGCTGAGAGGGAAAAAAAAAATTAAAGTTTGCACTATTTGGAATGTTATCAAAATAACCTAGAGCAGAGCGTATTTCGGAAATTTTACTGGATGGCTTATATTCTTACCTTTCATTCTTTAAAGTTTGATTATTTTTACTTTGATGCATTTATGTGATCTTTCAAACTCTTAAAAGAGCTTTACAATGGGTACGATGTACAGAATATATAGACTACTGGATATTTTCCAGTTTTTATGGAAAGCCCAAATGTAATTAGAAATCTAGTTTCTAAAGGATTATTCCACTGAAAAAGGGACCAGTGATGTTGAGTAGTTAACTCTCTTTGTAGGCATATGGTTGATAGTTATTTTCTTCTGTTAGTTGCCTGTATTTTTAAAGATTTCAAAATAAAGAAAGTTGAACATTAAAGTTAACTTAAGTTTCAGTACAGGGGCGAAGGATGGAGGTAGAATAATGGGCTTGGGGAAGATAATATATTCAGAACTGAGCATACACACCCTCACCCCCTGCAAAGTGAAGTCTAGATGTTTTAAATATTTAAATGTGAAAAAAGCCCATGAAAACACTAAGGTGAAATTTTTCTCTTCTTTTCTTTTCTTTTTTTTTTTTTTTTTGAGACAGAGTCTCACTCTGTTGCCCTCAGTAGAGTGCTATGGCATCACAGCTCATGGCAACCTCAAACTCTTGGGCTTAAGCAATTTTCTTGCCTCAGCCTCCCAAGTAGCTAAGATTACAGGCACCCACCACAACACTAGCTATTTTTTGTTGTTGTAGTTGTCATTGTTGTGTGGCAGGCCCCGGGCCGAGTTTGAACCTGCCAGCCCCGGCATATGTGGCTGGCACCCTAGCCGCTGAGCTACAGGCACCAAGCCACTAAGGTGAAATTTTTTAGGTAGATATTTATATAACAATGGGGGGGGAAGGTCTTTTTAAGCATAAGTAGAGATTATAAAGGGAAATTCAAAGCTTTCTAGAAATGGATGGATGGTAGACAGATGGACAAAAAAAATTGCAGTGTATGTGACAGAGAAAGTTCACAGAGAGAGAGGGAGCACCCTTACAAAGCAGTAAGAGAAAGTTTAATTCCTCAGTAGAGAACCCCTGACTCAAAGCCAGGTTACATATTACGCTCTAACTTCTGTCTTCCCTACAGAAGCTTCCCTTCTGTTTTTTTTCCTCCGCCTGGGCACACACTGTCCCCTCCTTCATTCCAGAAACATGATCCCTCCTGACCGTTTTCCACTCTGCCCCATCTGATCTGTTACTTCTAACTCTACAGCATTCTGTGCGTCTCATGTCTTCATCTCCACTTACTCTCACCATTTTGGCTTTTTCATCTCTTGGTCTCACTTCTTCAGTACCTCCCCAACTTGTGTCTCTGTTGCTGGGTTCTCCCTGGACTAAGCCATTCTCTGAGTATATGGTGAAAGTATCTTTCTGAAACATATTTTTGATCCTGATAAAACCTGCCTCACTTAGAATCTTTCCGAGTTGCAAGTACTTTCTCATTTTTAAGGAAGAGTCCAGAGTCATATGTGGTGCATGTGGCTCTTCCAGGTGTGGGTCTGCCTCCTCAGCTGCATCTTATACCAAATCTAACGCCCTCATGGAATTCTAAGCCTGGCCTGAGCTCACATGTTCTTACTCACATACTGGTTCACCCTTTCCCTTTAAGTGAGATCCATGGCCCACTCCTGCCCCCACCCAGACCTGCAGGAGCCTTCTGCCCGCCTGTGAAAGGGGGCTCTGGTGCCCCAATTCTAGGGCTCCAAACGTGGGATCCATGGAGTCCGGGGTCGGGGATTCTTTATGAATTAGACCCAGAAAATAATGCATGTTTATTTTCCATAATGTCTAGCTGTATGTAGCGTTTCCTTCCATTGCAAATTAAGTTAACAATTTAACTGGGCAATTGTAAACTTTTTGCAAGTGGAAATCACAGATATTTTTCTGGTTACATTCCAGTTGTCTTAGATATTACAAATGCTGTTTGTAGCCATCATTGCTTCAAAATGTCAGCAGTTCTTAGATCTACCAATGCTAGATTTGTTATTTAGTACACCAGTAAATAACAGTTGTTACTCTCTCATAGATTTGGTTTTGTTTTTTGTTTTTTTAATAGTGTAATAACTGCATGTCAGAATGGTTATTTTCTTTGTTAAAGTTATGTATTTGAAGTTTTATTCTGAGAAGTGATCCATATTCTTTTCTAGACTTCCAGCAGGTACCATACCATAAGAATGGTTAGGCATGCACATCAGATTGAGGGTCATGATGAGACCCTCTTTGTTCTTTGTCCTAGCACTTTGCAGAGGTCCACTGTGCACCACATAACATCAGCTTCTACTGAGAATTTGTTCATGTGATTTTCATAAGACCCACCTCTTCCAGGTAGAACAGTGTGGGCAGGGGCAGATGTTGTCAGGACGTGTACAGACACTGAAGCAGGTGGTCACTGGGGATCACACCTCAGCCTGAGGCTGGATGGACTCTTCTCCAGGGGCAGAAGAAACCCACATGTTCCTTTGGGTCTGTACCCCACACACCCAGGCACCCATAGTGCAGCATGGGACATTTAGGTTGTGGTAGGAAGTACTGGAAAACCCTATTTTGTCCAGCAGCAAGCATCATGAGCATAGCAGGGAATATGGATTTAAGTTGGCACAAACAACCAGCAAAAGTAAGAACTCATGACAGAGTTTGATAGTGAACAGAAGGCTTAGGTGTATTTTCAGTGTAAGTGAAGGGATGTTCCCTCCTTTTACAAAAATGAAGATAATAGCTGATCTTTCAGGGGGTAATGTGAAAATTAGTTACTTCCTTTATTCAGTAAGGACTGAATGCCTGCTGTGTACTAAGCACCATTCTGGGCTTTGGGGCTCAGTCTCTTTGGGGTTTTCCCTTGCTAGTCTCACTCCTCAGGAGGTGGACTTCACTGCCATGCTTTAACTCCATCTGTGTTCTATTGAGCACAATTCATGTTTCCAGTGTAGATTACAGAATATAGAGTAGTTTTAGATGCCTTCTGGGAGGGCACGGTTGTGTGGCGCCTGGTGGAAACTGCACACATACGGCCTCAGCCTCACTTCAGAAGCACTGGAACCTGTTCAGTCACACAGGCGTTGCCTCCTGAACTTGAGTAGGATTCCTCAGAGCATTTCAGATCCCTGGACTACAATCCTGAGAGTCTTAGTCAGTCTGAGCTGGGACCCAGGACTCTGAGGCAGCCCTGTACATGCGTGGTGTGGTGACCACACTATGGAAACCTCTAACCCACTTATTCTCATTTGATCCTTGATTCTTGGCTTAAAGAGTCATTCAAATAAGGATGTGGGGATGGTTCTTCTGGAGCCCTTAGTTCTGTCTCATTACTAAGATGCTTACAACTCTGTCTGGGCCCATCCCTTGTGTCCCATCTGCCACAGCAGACTGTGAGCTCCTCAAGGGCTCATCTCTGGGTTCTGAGGGTCTGCATACATGCCTGGCACCCAGCAAGACATCAGTAAGTGTTGAACTATCTGTCTCGTGCAACATCTCCCCTACATCCTCTGATGTCACTGCCTTTCAAACTCTCACAGCCACTGTATCCTGCTCCTTACCAAAAGGTCCAAAGAGCTAGTTTCTTGGACCATTAGTTTGTAGTATGCATCTTAAAAGAACCTACAGAGGTGACGGTGCAGATTTGGGGCACATGCTCAGGGCATGGGTAATGGCTACAGCTGGCATCCCTTGAACTTCTCCTGTAAGAGTCCCAGTGCCATGGCTAACAAACATATGAAAAAATGCTCATTGTCCCTAATTATTAGAGAAATGCAAATCAAAACCACCCTAAAATATCATCTATCCCCAGTAAGAATGGCCCACATCATAAAATCTCAAAACCATGGATGTGGAGAGAAGGGAACACTTTTACACTGCTGGTGGAACTGCAAACTCATACAACCTTTTTGGAAGGAAGTATGGAGAACTCTTAAAGAACTCAGACTACCTCCCATTTGATCCTGCAATCCCATTACTAGGCATATACCCAGAAGGAAAAAAATCCTTTTACCATAAGGACACTTGAACTAGACTGTTTATCACAGCTCAGTTTATAGTTGCCAAAATGTGAAAATAGCCCAAGTGGATTAGTAAGCTGTGGTATATGTATACTATAGAATACTATTCAGCCATTAAAAAAGATGGAGACTTTGGGCGGCTCCTGTGACTCAAAGTAGTGGGGCACTAGCCTCATATGCCAGAGGTGGTGGGTTCAAACCCGGCCCCGGCCAAAAAAAAAAAAAAAACAAAGATGGACACTTTATGTCTTTTGTATTAACCTGGATGGAAGTGGAACACATTATTCTTAGTAAAGCATCACAAGAATGGAGAAGCAAGAATCCTATATACTCAATTCTCATGAGGACAATTAATGACTTAGTATATAGTGGGGGGTAGGGAGAAGGGGAGAGCAGAAGAGAGGGAGGGAAGGGTCATGGTCTCTGACACACCTTTTGGGGGCAGGACGCAATTATAAAAGGGACTTTACCTAACAAATGCAATCAGTATAACCTGTTTCTGTTTCTCTATATTTTTTTTTTTATAATTTTATTGAATCATAATTCTGTACATTGGTGCAATCATAGGGCACGATTCATATACATTCAGAAATGTTTTGATCGTACTGTTACAGATAGCCTTCATGGCATTTTCTTGATCACTATATAAA
>CAUYON010135581.1:0-35163 GCA_963573935.1 Arctocebus calabarensis
TTTTAAATTTGCTGAGGTTAGATTTGAGACCTAAGATGTGATCAATTTTGGAGTATGTTCCATGGGCTGATGAGAAGAATGTGTATTCAATTTTATTAGGATGAAGTGTTCTGTAGATGTCTGTTAAATTTAAATGTTGAATGGTTAAGTTTCAATCTAAATTTTCTTTCTTAGCTTCTTATTGGAGGATCTACCCAACACTTCTAAAGGAGTATTAAAATCTCCAACTACTATGGAGCTAGGAGAAATGAAGTTACTCATGTCTATTAGTTTTTCTTATAAATTGAGGTGCATTCTGGTTGGGTGCATAAATATTAATAATTGAAATCTCATCATATTGAGTATTACCTTTAACAAATAAGAAATGTCTGTCTTTATCCTTCCTTATTTTGATTAGTTTAAAGCTTATTGTATCTTCAAATAAGATTGCAATGCCTGCTTTTTTCTGTTTTCCATTTGCCTGGAACATAGATGACCATCCCTTCACCTTGAGCCTATATTTATCTTTTAAGGTAAGGTGAGACTCTTGTATGCAGCAAATATCTGGCCTGAGTTTTTGTATCCAGTTAGCCAACCTATGCCTCTTTAGAGGACAATTTAAAACCATTCACATTAATTGAAACCAATGATGAATCTTGAGAAAATTTAGTGGACATTTTTAATCCTTTTGTCGATGTGAGTTGGACTTTGATAAAAAGTTTCTAGATGAGTTTACTTTTGTGTTGGAAGATTACACTGGTCATTATGGAGAATAGATCTGAAAATATTCTGGAGCGCTGGTTTAGTTATGGCAAATTTCTTCAATGCGTGGATGTCCTTAAAGTATTTAATTTCTCCATCATAAATGAAACAGTTTATTTTGTTTTAGGAGATTAAAAGCCAATGACCATTCTCTTCTAGACTGAAAGGTTTGATCAGAGAGATCTGCAGTTATTATAATATTCTTCCCCTTGTAGGTTATAGATTTCTTGAGTCTGGTTGCTTTTAAAATTTTCTCCTTCATATTAACTTTAGTGAACTTCATTATGATGTGCCTGGAGGATGTTTTATTCGGGTTGAGTCATGCTGGGGTTCTGAAACTGTCTGCTATCTGAATTTCAGAATCTCTTGGTATGTCCGGAAAATTCTTTTTTATAATCTTATGATGAAGATACTCTGTGCCTTGTGATGCCACTTCATCGTTTTCCGGTATCCCTATAAGGCAAATGTTGGTTTTCTTCGAGTTATCCCAGAGCTGCAAGAATGATCTGTCTTTGCCTTCCATTTCTTTACCTCTTTGTTGGTTTGGGAGCGTTTGGAACCTTTTTCTTCCATGTCAGAAATCCTTTCTTCTGCTTGCTCCATTCTGTTCCTGAGGGATTCTACTTAGTTTCTCAGATCTTTTGGGGCTGCAACTTCTTGTCTTAATGTGTCAAAATCTTTGGTCATTTGGTCTTTGAATTCCTTGATTTCTTGAGACAATTTTTGAAATGCACCTTGAATTTCTAAATCCAACTTTTCCTCTATTTTATTGATCTTGTTTGCAATCCAAATTCTGAATTCAATTTCTGTCATCTCAGCTGTCTGTTTATGCATAGGATCCTCACTTGTGTCTGCCAAATTATTCCTTGGGGGGGTTGACTTACTCTGGTTGTTCATGTTGCCAGAGCTTTTCTGTTGATTCCGCCCCATGACTAATTTTACACCATTTGGCTGCATGAGTAGATAAGGACAATTTGGGCTGGGAGTTCTAGGAGTAGTGATTGACCAGTCCTTTGCTGGAAAGCTGGGACTGATGTCTGTACCTTTTCCCCTAGAGTTTTGCCAAGGGCCCGTAGAGTGCCACTGCTTGCAAGACTGGGGACCTTCTTGGTGTGGTCGGGTTAAGTGGCTCTTTCTTATTTTCAGCTGGTCTTTATCTTACCCTGGAGAATCTGTTACTCTGGATTGAAATCTGAGCTTTTTGTTTGTGTCCTTGGGGTCTTAGTTCACCCCAGCAGGGTTGTTTTCATTCTTTGACCTTTTCTTTTGGCTCAGATCCAAACAATCTGCTTTCTTACTGAGTTTCTGTCCTTTAACTCTCCTTCTTGATGGGAATGTCTGCGGAAAGCTGACTACAGACCAACATCTTGGCTCTTCCCCCCAGGATACCACTTTGGTTAGTCCTTGGATGATTAGCCCAGTTCAAGAGGTCCAAATCAATTGTCTCAATCAGCATCAGTCTCAGATGGGATAGTTCAAAATGTCTCTGGCAAATAGAAAGCAGGTCTGCAGGCAACTTGAGTATGACTCACTCCAGTGCTCTGTGAGGTCAGAGGGACCCACCCAGCAAATGAATTAGTCTGGGAAGGTTGATGTTTTCTTCCCCACCTTGCACCTTTGTCACCTCTGTCAATGGCAATCCCAAAGGGCTATGATCCAGTTCCCTCCCTTGAGCAGATACTCTAGGGGTTTGCTCCTGTCTGAGTCACAGGGAGATCTATGTCTCCTCGGCTCTCTCTGCCACTATCTGTCAGTGGGAGCTGAGTTCTAACAACCTCAGGTGCTTAATGGAAGCTGGGGCAGTTCACTCAGTTCTAGCCCTGCCCCTGATTGATATTGCTGACGCTTATATTTTGCCAGAATTTGTTTCTGTGCTGGCTATTTTCCTGTGTGGACCAAGTGCTGCTTGAGTTCAGAGAAACTACAACTCAGTCCCAGTCTGTGCCACTGCCTGGAGCTGGCATGTCTGTCTCTATTGCTGTCTGTGTTGGGGCAGGCACAATTAGAGTTCACACTCAACTCTCAGTTTTTGCCTCTTCCCACCTGCTTTTGTCTCAGTTATGATCCCCTGAGGGCTGGGTGCTGCTCAGGCTCACTATGACAGTCTTTCTGGCTCAGCCCCACCCTGGGAGTATGCCATCTCTGTGCTTATGTATTCTAGTCCCTGCTGTGCCCTGCCCAGGCAGGTACTGCTTCAGGTATTTCCTTTAATCATGGGGCCTCCCTATTTTCATCCCAGATCTGTTCTGCCAGTGGCTGCCACTGAAGAAGATGCAAAGATTCCTCTGGTTGCCCAGAGAGGCAGGAAGTGTCTTTCCAAAATATCCCCAGGAGTGTGAGCCCTTTTGTTCCTGCCATTGCTACTGTTGTTCTGTGACACGGGGCACCACCTCTCCCTCTTCCGTATGGTTCCCTCAGTTCATCATCTTCTCCTTACTCCGATGCCGCAGAATCAGCACAGATCAGAAATAGCCCACACCTTGTCCACACCTCTCAAGAAAATGCCCAAGAATCGGGACTTCATGGGGGACAGGCTTCTAGACCTCAGGGTGAGAGTGGAGGGGCATGCTGGGAGTTCAGAATTGCAGGTAGAGAATATATATAGTTTTACACAGTTTTATGCCTGGCATATTACACTGGTAGGTCCTCTCTAGGGAAAGAGTTCTGGTTTTTAGTGGGTCTGTCCTGTGGAATAAAATAAAATAGGAGGGGATCTGAACTCTGCTCACTTGTTTGTATGTAGAAAGTGTACAGTGAGCAGTTCTCCTGGGTGAGGGGACTCCTGTCCACTTGGCGATGGATCTTGTACCTATAGTTTGCTTCCTTGGGGTTGCAGCTTGCCTCAGCAGGGTTGTGCATTCTTCAACCTTCTGTCTTGGCTCAGCTCCAAACCATCAGCTTACTTGCTAACCTTCTGTCCTTTAACTCTCCTTCTGGATGGGAGCCTCTGTGGAGCTGGTTCCAGTCGGCCATCTTGTCTCTGCCCACTAGTCAGTTTTGGTTTTAAGTGACCATTCTCTTTTCACTGTGAGGCAGGAAGGTGGTGCTTCCTCCAACCCTTTGGGAGAAATTAATCACCATTGAATTTCTCCTTCCTTTTAAAATCTGTTTTGTTTTCACACATGTAAATTTCCATTAGTGTTTACATTTTATTAGAGGAGAGCATATAGTAAGCCCTTCAGATCAACCCATGGTAGAGCAACAATATTATTTTAAAAAAAGATGGTTTTATTTTTTTATGGATTATTTATTCTTGTTATTATACCTAAATAATAACAATATAATATTTATTTACTTAGCATTTACATTATATTAGCTATTGTAAGTAATCTAGGAATCTAAAGATGATTTGAAGTATATAGGAGGATGTATGTAGGTTATATGAAAATACAATGCTATTTAATATCAGAGACTTGAGCATCTATGGATTTTGGTATCCCTGAGCATCCTAAAACCAATCCTCCATGGGATGACTGTGTACCAAAATGATTAATTGAGAGCACAAGAATCAAACAGCATGGCTTTACATCCTAGCTGTGCCACTCAGTGTGATCTTGGCAAAGTGATTTAATTTAGCTACACTTGTTTCCTTCATCAGTGAAATGAAGTAGTAACTGTGCCTTGCTTGTAAGTTTTCTATAGGGTGAAATTAACTATAGAAGGTTCTTAGTTCAGTGCCTCACTAGCTCATAGCAAATTCTCACTCAACAGTAATAATGAGAGACAGTTGGGGGAGAAGGAATCACTGCTTTAAGAAATAGAGTGTTCAAAAGGCAAACTTTAGGAGAAAGAAGGGCTCATTCAGGGTAATGCATTTCTTTCAAATTTTCTGATGTTGCTATTTTAAAAGCTTTTCATTCTTTCATTTTTTGCTGGTGCCAAAATTTAATATGCTTAAATAAAGAGACACTGTGTTTCATGCGTAGGATATTGTAGATACTATCTATATTTTCTTCTCCCACCACTAGATTTTTTTATAATATTAATAATAAATAATTGTCATTATTTTATTATATTTTATGGTTCTGATATAAGCTTTAAGCTAAAGATTATCATGAACAATGAATGACTATTAGAATTATTCATTAAAGTCACATTTATCTTCCCCTGGCTGTATATTATCATTTATCTATTTTGGATAAACACTTTATAATTTATTAAAATCATTATCGAGACTGTGGGCTGTCCTATTAAAGGGCCACTCTTGGTCAATGTTATTTATTGAGTTAAATGATTTGAAAGGTTTGGGACCTCAAGTAACAAATAATTAAATGTTACAATGAAACACCTATCATGATTCCAAATGTAATAGTTGTCTCTACACTGTCAGCTACTCTGTTAACAACTTCATATCAGCAGGGTAAATCATGATTTGTCCAGTTCAGTTTTGTATTGTTACAATTAAACACTGTGTCAAATATTAGATGTGTGATAAATATGTATTGAGTGAGTTAAAATAAATTATCTCAATTCCTTTTTTTAAAAGCATGGCTATTATTGAACACCAAACATTTGAGTAAAAGGAAATTATCTTCATTAAACTAAATAATGTTTCTTGTCTGCTGTGGGATATTGTGAGAATTTCAAATTGAAAAGTAGGTGGTTTGGGAAATGAGCAGTTGTTCTAGAATAGTGGATTAATATAAAAAGCCCAGGACTGAGGTAACAAAAATTAAAAAATCCAATACTTTTTTAGTTAACTAGAAAAAAAATGAACTGTTTATAAGGTCAGCAAAAGATCTTGTTTTCTGAAACATAATAACATGAGAAAAAGGAAAATAGAAATAAACTATATACTGGTTTGTTGCTCATGTATTGAACATGTTGTTATGTACTTTAAATTTTCATATCCATCCGTACCTCATCCATCTATTCATTTTTTATTGAGTTCTTATAAAGGGTAAGTACAAAGTTGACTCTCTCCAAGTCTCATGGAATATCCAGTCTAATGTGGCCTTGGAGATGAGATAGGTATGAAATGGACCAAATGAACTAATGACACTGTGTATATTGGATTAAGAAGTAGGGGCTTGGAAAACATGGCTAGGAATAATCTGTCTTGGGAAATGATATGGGTAGGGGTCAGGGTGATTATGAGTTTATTCAACAACAGAGAATGGAAAAGCAAGCAGGTGGAGGGAACTGCATGTCCCAAGCTTCTATCACAGGAGGAAACATGGCACCTTGGAGGAACTTCAGGAGAGCAGTGCAGCAGGACTCTAGAGAATGAGGCAAAGAATTCATGAAGGGGGGCCGCCAAGATGGGTGGGAGCTTGACAAAATCATCCCACTTTCTATTTTCATGTCTTTGGAACAATGGAAAACACTAAGGGGTATCAGGCAGGGATGGGAGCAGGAGGACAAAGTAGCCTTCATGCAAAGATGGACAATTAGTTCTCAAACTTACCTCAGAAAAAGTGCTGCTCACCTCATTGCTGAACATTACTGTGGTCACCCTTGGGAAGCTGTGCACCTGATATCCTTGCTTAGTCCACCCTTCAAAGCAATTTTGAAACTATTCCTCAGAAATGGCCATGAGAGCTGTTGTCACAGGAGGTCTGATGATGAAGTTCACAAACTCATCTGAGAAAAAGTGCTGCATACCTCATTTCTGAATATCACTATGTTCACTGACAAATGCTCCCGTTGGCCATCTGGTGACATAGTGATGTTCAGCAATGAGGTGTGTAGTACTTTTTTTAAAGATGAGTTTGCAAACTTAATTGTCTGACTTTGTGCATTGAAATAATCAATTTAGCTTTATTTCAGAGAATGAATGGTGGTAGAGTGATGGGCTATTATTGAGCTCCAGGTAAGGCAGGTTGGCAGCTTAGAGTAGGTTAGTGACCATGAAGATAGACAGATGGGATGGAATTTGAAAGATATTCACAGTAAAAAGACTTGATGGGCCTTGACAATGAAAGAAAAATGTAAAGTGATAAAGGAGGGTCAGGAGCCCCAAGCTTTCTGGTTTATATAATTGAGCGTATGTAGACACAATTCTACTGAGACAAAGGCACTGGGAGAGGACTGAACTGCTTTCCCAAGGAAATGGGTAAAGAACCACAAAATTGGTTTTGGTTATTATGTTGTATTTAAAGTACATTTGAGGGAGTCAAGAAGAGTTACTGGGAAGATAATGTACTAGGTCTGAAGCTCAGGGTAAGAGGCCTGGGCAGAGGTTTCTGGCATGGCGATAATACTTAAAAGCTTGTAGTAGAGTAAAATTCCTAACTGATATTGTAAAGTGAAAGGAGAGGGAGATTCTGAACATTAAGAAAACAAGATGAAGGAAGCAGGAAGAAAACTCAGATAAGGAGTCCCAGTGGTCAGCGGCAGAGCATATCAAGAGGAAAGGCTGGGTGCCTGTGGCTCAATGGGCTAAGGCACTAGCCACATACACCTGGGCTGGTGGGTTTGAATCCAGCCTGGGCCCACCAAACAACAATGGTGGCTGCAACCAAAAAATGGCCGGGCGTTGTGGCAGGCACCTATAGTCCCAGCTACTTGGGAGGCAGAGACAGAAGACTCTCTTGAGCCCAGGAATTGGAGGTTCCTGTGAGCTGTGATGCCACAGCACTCTATCCAGTGTGACAGCTTGAGGCTCTGTCTCAAAATAAAAAAAAGAAGAAGAAAGGAAAGTTAACTTTATCAAATGCTCCTGGTAAATCAAGCAATATGCGCTTTCACAGAGCAGTTAGATAATAGCTTTCTCCATGTGCTGATTGAGAAAGATACTAAAATTTTGTCTGGGTAAAAGATTAGGAATGGAGACAGTAACATTAAAGGTTTGGCAACAAAGCAGAGGAAAAGGAGGATGAGACTTCAGGGGTTTGGGGGTTCAAGAGAGTTTTTGTGAACATAAAAGATATTTCTTCATGTTTAAATATCAAAAGGGAGATATGAGTTGAGAAAGCAATTAAATATAAAGAAGAGAAAAAGATATCAGTATTCAGAGTTTTTAAGAAGTGGTGAGTAGGTGAAATCTATGAACAGGTAGATGAGCTGTCTGGCCATAGGCAGCCCTATTTTACCAGAGAGAAAGATGAAATAGTGCAGAAACAGGCAGTTTGGCATCTGTTACTATGCAGATGAAGACTTCTGCTGGTTGTCCCTAGGCTTTAACAAAATAGAAGACAATTATCATCAGACAGTGAGATGAGAAGAGGTGGCCTGGAAAATACCCAGGGCAGTAAAGAAAGTGTTAAATAGTTGTTGCAAAATGTGAGGGAATGAGCTAAGTAGAGACACACTGAGAGCCCCTTTGAAGTTGGTGATTGTAATCGTTCATGCACTCAGTTTGCCTTTGTGAACCAAGTCGTTATTGGGGAGCAGCGGAGAAGGAAGATGTTGGAGGCATTTCAGTGTTGGTGTTTACCTGAAAGGAGTGATGAAAAACAGTAAAAGATATCACCAAAACAGACCATATGGGTGGTGCCTGTGGCTCAGCGAGTAGGGCGCTGGCCCCATATACCAAAGGTGGCAGGTTCAAACCCAGCCTCGGCCCCCAAAACAGAAAAATAGCCAGGTGTTGTGGCAGGTGCCTGTAATCCCAGCTACTTGGGAGGCTGAGGCAAGAGAATCGCCTAAGCCCAGGAGTTTGGAGATTGCTGTGAGCTGTGTGACGCAACAGCACTCTACCAAGGGCAATAAAGTGAGACCCTGTCTCTACAAAAAAAACAAAAAACAAAACAAAACAAAAAAAGACCATAGTACCTGCGTGGGAATGTGGAAAACTGGAAAAGTCAAAATCTGGAGGTTGTGGAAAAGGTAAAGGGTTTAACGTACACAAAATCTTGGTGAGCTGAAAGGCTTGCAGCAGGCAGAAATGAAAAATAAACTAGAAGCTTCAGGAATTGTTGAAACCATGGTGGTTATTACAGTGGAACAGAGGAAACTAACTCGACTTAGGAGGTAGTTCTAAAGAGGACCTCCAAAATGTGTGAAAGGTTATCTGTTTGTACTAATTTGAACCATTGCTGTTAATATTCAATATGATGTAAATGCCAACTTCTGTAACAGAAGTATATTCTCCTTTTGCTGTTCAAATGCAATTTCTACGTATTCAAATTTAGTCTGCCTCATAAAAAGACTAAATTCTTTCCAAACACATGTCCTCTCTTTTGCCCTGGACTGTGCCTTTTTTTTTCTTTTTCTTTTGAGACAGTCTGGCTCTGATGCCCAGTGGAGCTTAGTGATGTCGTCATAGCTCACTGCAACTTCAAACTCCTGGCCTGAAGCGATCCTCCTGCCTCAGCCTCTCAAGTAGTTGAAACCACAGGTGTGCACCACCACCCAGACTATGTCTTAAATAAACAATATCATTAACCAGATTGCACCATTTCCAGTAGATTCGGAGCCTTAGGATTTGGATGGTGAGTGCATTTTTTCTGACCCCATGATGTAAGATGAAAAAGTCACAGAATATTCCAAGTGTATTTAGAGGATTGCTTAGGAAACAACTAGGGGCATGGCTCTGGGCATGTCAGAAGAAAAAACTGTCTTCATAATTATACAGCTCTTGTGGGACACTCTCAGTGTCTTGTCTGCACTGGATGTGCATGGTTAATGAGGTGCTTTACTTCCTGCATTCCTCCTGCCATAGCTGTGGTTTCTGGCAAGTAATTTATTTAGTCACTGTGTTATTTTGAGTATAATGGTCTTCTTTACTCACTCTTAATGTGTAAAGTGCTTTAAAAACCTTGCAACCATCAAAGTAAAAGATGCAGCTCAGTGCCTCATGCACCAGCATTGCCACAGGGCTCAATAATCTATAGATCATGTAATAATTTCATTTAGCAGCACAATAAAAGTCAAATTAGTTTCCATGAGACAGTTATGTATGATAATCTGGATTACTGTGGCCTCCTACCGACTGTATTAGCATTGTAATGTTATTTCTGCTTCTGGGATTGTGGTGGAATTTTTTCTTTCAGTTCATATATATTGAATCATTATGAAAACTGAGTTCTCAAAGTCTTAGAGAAATGGATTTATAAAAAAATTAATGTGCAGTAATAATGATCTTAACTTCCAATGTATCACTTTTCTTTCCTTTAAAGTAGCTACTTTAACTGCTGGGTTTTCAAAGTAGTTGAAAATGTGCCTCCTTGAGTTTGGAGCTGAAATCTAATAGCTGCAGCTCATGTTTCTTCTTTCCATGGCCACCATTTACCAGAGGCCTTCTTATCCCCTACAATGCTATTCACTGAGTATACAGCAATAGAGTCAATTATTCTGTTTACATTGCAGAATATTTGGCTATAATTCTCAATCTCCTCCAGAACTTCATTTTGGGGGTTTGACATAAAAAAAGTATATGTGAGTGTGTGTATGTGTGTGTGCATAGGATAGTATAGATAGATAGATAGATAGATAGATAGATAGATAGAAAGATATAGAATGTGGTTTGGTGTAGCCTGGTGTATCTACATGACACATTAGAAATGAGGGAGTTTGGTGTGGTGGTTCACACCTGCAATCCTAGCACTCTAGGAAGCTGATATAGGTGGATTGCTTGAGCTCAGGGGTTCAAAACCAGGCTGAGCAAGAGTGACACCCTGTCTCTACTAAAAATAGAACAAACTGGCCAGGCTAGTTATGGTAGATACTTGTACTCCCAGGTACTTGGTAGGCTGATGTAAGAGGATCATTTGAGCCCAGGAGTTTGAGGTTGCTGTGAGCTATGATGATGCCATAACATTCTACCCAGGGTAACAGAGTGAGACTCTGTCTCAAAAAAAAAAAAAAAGTTTTTGTATCCAGCCAGCCAACCTGTGACTCTTCAGAGGGCAATTTAAGACAGTCATATTAATTGAGAGTATTGATAAGTCTGATAGTATTTTGGGTGTCAAGTTTTTCAAAAGACCAGTGGGTAAATCCTTTTACCACTGTGGAAGTTGGGTTTTGATCAAAAATTTTTGAGTGAGTTTACTTTAGAGGTTGGTCATTATAGAGGATGGGTCTGGGAATATCCTGAAGAGCTGGGTTTGTTATGGCAAATTTCTTCAACATGTGAATGTCATTAAAATATTTGACTTCTCCATCATAAATGAAACTCAGTTTAGCTGGATACATGATCCTGGGCTGAAAGTTGTTTTGTTTTAGGAGATTGAAGGTTGATGACCATCCTTTTCTGGTTTGAAAAGTTTCAGCATAGAGATCTCCAGTCATTCTAATATTCTTCCCCTTGTAGGTTATGATTTTCTTACGTCTGGCTGCTTGCAAGATTTTCTCGTTCATATTAACATTGGTGAAGTTAATTACAATATGTCTAGGAGATGCTTTATTTGGATTGAATTGTGCTGGGGTTCTGAAATTGTCTGCTATCTGAATTTCAGTATCTCTTGCCATGCTTGGGAAGTTCCCTTCAATTATCTATTGAAGTAGAGTATCTCTGCCTTTCAGAACATCCTCTTCTCCTTCAAGAATTCCTATAAGGCAAATGTTTCTTTTTTGGATTGCTCCGACAACACTCCCAGGGAATGATTTGTTTTTTCTTTCCACTTCTCTTCATCTTTGACTGTTTGGGAGCATTCAAAAGCTTATCTTCAATGTCAGAGATCCTTTCTTCTGTCTGCTCCATTCTATCACCGAGGGATTCTACTGTATTTCTCAGATAATGTCTCTGACAAAGGTTAGATAACCAGAATCCATAGAGAACTCAAAACATATTAGCAAGAAAAGAACAAGTGATCCCATCTCATTGTGGGCAAAAGATATGAATAGAAAATTCTCTGAAGAAGACAGGCACATGGCCTACAGACACATGAAAAAATGTTCATCATCCTTAATTGTCCGAGAAATGCAAATCAAAACCATTTTGAGATATCATCTAACTCTAGTAAGATTAGCTCTCATCACAAAATCCCCAAATTATAGATGTTGGCATGGATGTGGAGAAAAGGGGAACACTTCTGCACTGCTGGTGGGAAAGCAAACTAACACATTCCTTTTGGAAAGAAGTTTGAAGATCACTTAGGGATCTAAAAATAGACCTGCCATTCGATCCTTCAATTCCTCTACAGAGGACCAAAAATCACTTTATAACAAAGATATTTGCACTACAATGTTTATTGTAACACAATCCACGATTGCTAAGTCATGAAGAAGCCCAAGTGCCAATTGACCCATGAATGGATTAATAAATTATGGTATATGTACACCATGGAATACTTTGCAACCTTAAAAAAGTTGGAGACTTTACCTCTTTTATGTTTACATGGATGGAGCTGGAACATATTCTTCTTAATAAAGTATCTCAAGATTGGAAGAAAAAGTATCCAATGTACTCAACTCTACTATGAAACCAATATATAATTACCCACACTTCCATGTGAAAGCTATAACCCAATTACAGTCCAAGATGAAGGGAAAAGGGAAGGGGGAAGGAAGGAGAGGGGGAAGAGCAGGTGGGGGAGGGTAATTGGTCAGACCACATCTCTGGTGCATGTGGTACACCAGGGTACATGTCAAAGAGTACATGTCAAATCTACTAAGTGTAGAATATAAACGTCTTGGTACAATAATTAAGAAAGGGTGGTGAAGGCTATGTTAACAAGTTTGTTGTATTTCAAATTGTATATAAAACAAGCACCTTGTACCCCATAAATGCATTGATGTATACAACTATGATTTAATAAAAATAAATAAATAAATAATGTAAAAAAATATGAAAGCACTTAATAGAATTATTCAGATGTGTCTCAATGTTTCTAAAGCAATGGGCTCTCACTTCTTATTATGGTTCTTTGGTAATATATAGTTAGCTATTGTCTTTCAGATCACCCTTCCTTTTCATGATTGGCACCACTTATAGATATCCAGCTGTGGTTAAAGAAGGTGACAATTTGGAAAGCATGCACCTTAGGAACCACGTACTAGTCCTCTGAAGTTTGAGCTGTGGACTTCTTATTAAGACTCCTATTCAGCTAAAACATAGTTAGTTTTTAATTCCTGAGCACTGGGGCATTCCTCTCTTCATCTTCAGCTCTTACCTCGGTACTCCTGCAGTGCAGCAATGCTCATCTCCATGCTTCAGTACACCCTTAAAGTGTCTTCCCAGCCTCTTCCTTGTAGCTGCCTCACTTCAGTTCACCAGACACATCATCCACACACCCTGTTATCTTAGCACTGTTGTCTGTGTCCCATTCACAAAACCACATGTGGTCAGTCATCATTTAGGAGTAGCTGGAACTCACTGAGAATGTTCCTTTAGGAGTATATTTCATTAGGCATAGAGGAAAATGAAGCAAAGAAGGAAAATATGCACTGTGTTTACTACTCAAGAGATGTTTATGGTAGAAATGGAAAAATGTAGAAAGCAATAAAGGAAGGAAGAGAAAAAATGAACCAGGCTCAGTGCCCGTAGCTCAGTGGTTATGGTGCCGGCCATGTACACTGGGGATGGTGGGTTTGAACCTGGCCCTGGCCTGCTAAACAACAATGACAACTACAACAAAAAAATAACTGGGTGTTGTGGGGGGTGCCTGTAGTTCCAGCTACTCAGGAGGCCGAGGCAAGAGAATCTCTTGAGCCCAAGAGTTTGAGGTTGTTGTGAGCTGTGATGTTACGGCACTCTACCAAGGGCAACATAGTGAGACTGTCTGAAAAAAGAAAAATGAGCTGAAGGGAGAAGAAGAAAGAAGATGAGTAAATCAGAGAGGACTGATACAGAAGGGAGAAAATCCACAGCAAGAAATCTGACCTTATTCATCATTTAATCTTCACCTTCTGGGAGGACTTATGCAGCTAGAAGGAAAATAAAACAGCAGGTGATGTGCTTCACCTCCATTCTGTAAGGGTGGTGACTTCACTGTCCTGTGTCCCATTGGTCCATCCAGCCCAGGATACCTAACAACTTATATGTTTTCTTTTATTCAAAGTGTACATAGATAATATAATTGATCAGAAAATGCAATTGAAATCACATGAAATTAATAGTATTTAGTTTACTCAACAATTGATATGCTAACTCTATGTAGAAGGCCAAATCTTACCTATAATAACATGTTAAATTCTACAGTCAAGGGCATCTATAATGAATTCTCTCTGCTTTAGTCCATTCTAGACCTTATTATGGTTCCGTGTCAATTACCTGTTATCTGTGCTAGTCTTGATTTTTGCCAAAATGTACTATTTTCATGATTGTGGCTTTTAAAACAAACTCAGATTTGTCAGTCTATCTGCAATTACAAAAAAAAAATAATCAGAATTTCAGGATAGATACTCTTCATCAGTTGTAAATTCACAGCCTTCTTTCTCTCTCTGATTTCCTATTTTATGCTAGAGAATCCGCTTCTTTTGGTGCCTCACTACAAACCGACTGTGGCAGGTACTGGTTACCGTTCAATGACAGCTCTCCCTCCTCTGCTCTGTGATGTGGGGGGAAACGGAATATGCAAACTTCCCTGTCTTTTTATACGAGGAAAATAATTTTCAACTTGTCTGTTAAGTGAAAATATCTACCCCATTAAGCAGAAGTCAATGACTTGGTACAACTTTCCTTCTTATATTATAAATTAATTCTTCTCTTTCCACATTCACATTTCCTCTTCACCTCCTGTAAGCAGCTCTGTTGGCACCAGTGATTTTTCTGTTTAGAATCTTCACGCATCATGGTGTGAACTACATTGTCATGGGACAATAGTTATTTCATGTATAACGCATGATGGTAGACGCAATTCCAGTGGTCTTTTAGGGGAAATTTAGTCTCTCAGAAGCCATAAAATGTGCCATTAACTGCCATTAATGACAACTGACACTGGGTCTCAAGGATTTTGAGAAATTCAGGCAGTAATTACTTAGAACAAAGAAAATATTATCTATAGTGGCTTTTGAGGATGACTCCAACTCTGTGCTTTTTCTAAAAATAAAAAAGCAATTTTGGTCATGTTAATTTCCTGAAGTGATGTGCTAACACAAGGTTTATTAACAAGTATATTATAAAAAAATAATTTATCTCTTTTACATAAATATAAGGTCTGTTTTTTAATGCTTCTTTCTGATTCTCCAGAATTCTTTTTTACTTTATGTTTTATCTCATATTAATATGAGGGTATGAATTTTTAGGTTACAATGTTCTCACTTCCAGGGTAAAGTTCCATTTGTAAAAGAGCCCCTCTCCCAGGGGGCATGTTATACACCCTTACAATGTGCACATTAGGTGAGAACCTGCCTCATGCCCTCCCTCCTTCTGCCAATCATCCTTACCCTTCCCATTCTCACCTCCCTCTACCCCTGTACTATATTGTATTTGTGGTTCATTGCTCTTATGAGCATGTAATTATTTATATATTGATTTAATATTAGTATGGACCACATTGGATATTTAACATTTTTTCTTTTTCCTTTTTTTTTTTTTTTTTGAGACATAGTCTTAGTCACCCTGGGTAGAGTGCTGTAGCCTCATAGCTCGCAGCAACCTCCAACTCTTGGGTTCAAGTGATCCTCACACCTCAGCCTCCCAAGTGAGTAGATGGGACTACAGGTGCCCACCACAATGCGCAGTTAGTTTCTCTATGTTTAGTTGAGATGGGGGTCTCACTTTTCTCAGGCTGGTCTTGAATTCCTGAGCTCAGGTGATACACCCCCCTAGCCCTCACACAGTCCTAGGATTACACAGTCCTCTCACCCCTGTGGGGGTTGGGAACCTTAATGAGGTAGATTTTTTCTTTTTTTTTTTTTTTTGAGACAGAGCCTCAAGCTGTCACCCTGGATAGAGTGCTGTAGCATCACAGCTCACAGCAACCTCCAATTCCTGGGCTCAAGCAAGTCTCCTGCCTCCGCCTCCCAAGTAGCTGGGACTACAGGCGCCCGCCACAACGCCCGGCCATTTTTTGGTTGCAGCCGTCACTATTGTTTGGCTGGCCCAGGCTGGTTTTGAACCCGCCAGCTCAGGTGTACGTGGCTGGCGCCTTAGACCATTGAGCCACAGGCGCCGAACCTGAGGTAGATTTTTTCACATGGGAGCCATCATGCTGGCCAGTAAACACTTGTGATAGGGAAATATTCTATTCTTGGAAGGAACTTTTGATATATCAAAACTCAAGTGTTGTTCTAACCCAGTGGTAGTAATTAGCATCTTCTAGTATCTGAAAAATACACATTCCTCAGGTTTCATTTTCAGAGGTTCCTACTAATGGTATCAGGGTGAGTATGAAGGTTTGATCATCTGTCTGAAGTTATAATACTTACAAAGAAGAAATTATGGACCAGAAGGCAGGTGTACCATATTCGAGTAATAATTCTTTTATGTCATTTAAAGAAAAAAATGTGAACATGTTGCCCTATTCCTAGAACAAGATATTAAGTCGAAGGTAAAGACCCATGCACCAGATGAGGCTGTTTAGATTTTGGGCAGCTTTGGAAGTAAAAGAATTGAATGAATACAATCTATGGTCCCTGGGGAACTGAGTAGGTTTGGGAAAGAATGAGATTAGAGGTGGAATAGATGGGATGGCAAAAGTCAGCATGAGGGAAACATGGAAAGTTTTTAGAACAGTGTTGAAGCAGCACATACCCAGTGAGAACAGAGATTCAGAGGGGAATAGCAGGTTGACATTAGGGAAGAGGAGACACAGAGGTAGATGCTAAGGTGATGGGGAGACACAAAATGCTGTGGGGGCATCAGAGAGCTTAGAAAATCAAAGCAATGCAAGCAATGCCCTTATGGCGAAATCCTGTAGAATGGAGGTTATTGCTCTATCTGGCCTTTGTAAGTCCTTACAAGGAGAGGCCCTGTTCTTTAAAGTGACCGATGCTGCTTCTGACATCAATTTGAAGGATGGTTGCAAGAGCGGTATATTAAATTAAATTCTTGCACACAAAACATCACTTTTGCTCTCTCTTTACATCTTACAATGAAACTTACAAATATCAAGAGTGAAAATCTGGAATACCTGAAGAAATAAATATTGACATCATATGGGAAGCATAAAAGAACATGTGATAGCAGATGGTTGTAAAATTGGTACCTTCATCAGAACACATGGTACCTTCAAAGGGAATTGGCAAATTTCACTAATAGGCAAAAGTAATATATAAAGGCTTAAAAATCAACCTTTAGAGGAAAGGTCAGAGAGCAAACCGAACCGCTGCCTCATGCCCACTATGTTCATATGCAGCAACCTGACACCCTGGACAGCTATTTTCATAGAACTAAAATCTCATCACAAAAAACAAAATCATGGATAAGCTATTCTGAAGCAAGTCTAATCATGTGAATTTATTTACTAAAATCTTCTGCTAGGGTAAAACTAGGTGACAGGGACTCTGGTTTTATTTAGTTGTAATCTCTTTTGGGTGTCACACCCAGAGAACAGCACTCAATCTAACCCAGTGTGTAATTAGATGCATGTTTAGCACACGCCAGCTGCTAGGTTAGATATTAGAGAATACACATGAAAAAAATGTCACCCCTGCTTTGGAGAGCTCATAATGTGGAAGAAGAGATAGCAGAGTAAGCAATTAGCTGTGGTGTGATGTCAAAACTGCGCCCAAGCCTGATCAGAGCCCTATGGAAACAGTTCAACGTAGTCCAGGGGAGGAAAGGGAGGTGGCCAGGAAGGCCATAGGAGTAAGTGACATTGGAAATCTTGAAGGATGAAGGGATTTCTCCAGGTGAGCACAGGGAAGGAGGGCAGGAAGATCCCAGCCACGGGCACAGATGTAAGAGGAGGGCCTGGAGCATCTAGCACATTCCCAGGACAGTGGGGGGCTAGTGTGGGGACAACAGGGGTTGAAAAGGTGGCCTGCCATCAGATTGCAGTCATTTTAAATCTCCAGTGTGGTCTCAGGAGCAGGTCTGAGGCAGACAGGGGATGCAGAATTGGAGGACCTGAATTGGCGGCCTGTCTCTACAACTGGAGGACAGTGTGGTCTTTGCAAGTTACAGGCTCATTGTGCCTCAGTTTCTTCATCTGCAGACTGGGAAGGACAAAGACAATTTCCAACCCTGTGGTGTGGTTTAAGGGTCAAATAGAATAACTTTATACATTGCCAATCACCTAGATATATGCCAAATAAATGTTAATGGCTGTCAATATTATTTGGTGGCAAAGAAGTTGGAGACCCAATGAAACAATGATTAAAGGCCTTCACTGTGCCATCAGACTGGGTAGGAGCTTACCCCTCACCACCCACAGGATATTGCCAGTGCCACCTACCTTTTCTGTGCATGTAAATTGAAGATGACAATTGTGAAGTATTGCACTGTGGTTTTGAGGATGAAGAGATGTAGGGAACACTCAGTGCAACCTCTGCCACTCAGCTATACTTCATGAGGTTAGCTATTCCTTTAGAGCAGGGATTTTCAGCGGGTATGCCATGAAAATTCTAAAGATCATTAATTAAACTGTTTTCAAAAGAAGTTCAAAGCACAGTAAGTATATTCTTTTATCGACCCCCCCCCTTTTTTTTTTTTTACATTTTAACATAATTTAAGTGTGCTGTGGAAGTTTAAGTATAGGTTCAAGCATGCCATGAGATAAGGTTGGAAAACACTGTTTTAGTCATTAATGAGGAAGTAGGAGATATAGGCGTTTGGAAGGATTAGGAAGGAAGTTAGATACATTTATCTCCTGTGAAAAACATTAAAAGAAAGCAAAATATTTGACTTTGGGAAGCACATGGATAAGGGTTTGGTGGTGGTAATGGTGATCTTGGTGGTGGTGGTGTTTGTGTATGTGTGTGTGTGTTTCCTTTGGAAGTACAGCTTTTAACTGTTTTCAAAAAAGACAGTCACTTGTGGCATTTGTTTGGTTGATATATTGGCTAGGAGTCTTTCCATTCTTCCGAGTGTGATTTCCACAATTAAGCAAAGCCAAAAATCTCTCTGAATGCAGACAGAAAAGCAAGATTCCTGACTCTGTGCTTTCAAAATACATTTAGCCTGCCAAGCTGTTTGACTTAGCTGCTGATTTCATATGGCAGAAGCCTGGTGTGCCAGGACAGGAGAGGCGGCTGTGTGGGGCATCTGGCCAGAAGGCTCTCTGGAAAAACACGCATTTGGCATTCTAAGCCATTTATTTATTTGTTCATTAAAAAGCACTCTAAAATTAATATATTTTAACCCCCCAAATAATTTTTGGTGATTATTCCATTGCTTTGCAGATGGGAAAAGGAGCTTTAAATATGTTAACTGATTTGCCCAAAATCTTACAGTAAGAACATAGTGGAATCTGTTTAGTCTCCACATTTTCATGAATACTCATATATTCTACAACATCTTTTTGCAAGAAAAGAAAGATAGCTGTTGTGAGCAGAAGTCTAGCTCATCAGACAAAGATAGGTTCTCCAAACCTAAGAAAGTTAGCTAAAATGCATTGTTCTATCTTCCTGGGCACAGTATTTATTTAAATGGTTAACTCTGATTCTATTTCAGAGGTGGCTTTAGAGAAGCATCTTTTAGTTGACATGTATATTTCCTCTGGAAAATTTGTTAGTAAATCAATCCCTTCTCAAAATGGAGAAACAAAGGCAGCCCAGGTGTTTCTATAAACAAAGTGGAACAATATCAGTTTCATCTCTCCCATAATCATACCGTGTTCTCAGAAGAGGGAGAGTAGGCCACAGACACTTGTGGCACCCTGCCTTACCACTCTTGGTTTATTTCTATTCCGTGTCAGGGCATTGATGCTGACATTTGCTTTGACTATTTCAATGCCATGATAAGACCCATTTCAACCACCGATACATAAATTTCTCTATCTTTTTTAATGAACTAGAAGCTGTAGACGTCAGCAGGTGTCTGAGGTGAGTGTGTGTGTAGGGCCTGCCCGCCGGCAGGGGTGGGAGCAGCACAGAGCAGCCACCATATCCACCACACCAGCTCCCACTTAGGCTCTTCCTCTTCATTTCCTGGATCCAAAGCTCAGAACTTCAGGGTTGAGAGAAGCCAAAACTTTGTTACGCAGGGAGGGTAAAAAGTTAAGAACAAGGAATGGGTGAGGGAAGTCATTCTGCCTCTGGGTTTCCTATCTTCAGTTCTGTGTCTGTTATAAATATCCTTGTAATGGCAAGCATGTGTGTCCCTAACTCTTTGGCTCATGTAACCTTCGCACAGGCATTCAAATGAGTGGGTTTGGACTCTACCACCCTCTATGGCCAGGAAACCCACACTCTTCTTTCCTCAGGAAAACCAGGTGTTTGGGGGAGGGTAGGGGAGGCAGAGATTTCCTTTACTCATGTTTTCCTTTCACTTCCTGTTTCTTATAAATCTATTTTTATTTTTATTTATTTAGTTTTGAATCTCAGTCACTCTCAGTTAAGTGCAGTGGCATCACAGCTCATAGCAACTTCAACATCTTGGGCTCCAATGATTCTCTTGCCTTAGCCTCTCAAGTAGTTGGAACACCAGGTGCCAGCCACGATACTTAGCTTTTTTTTTTTTTCTATGTTAGTAGCATTGAGATCTTGCTTTTGCTCAGGATGGTCTTGAACTCCTGAGTGCAAGGGATCTATTTGCATCATCTGATAAATTCTTGTTCAATTTTGACTCATTTTCTCTCTTCCACAGTCCTTGGTTCTTTTTAATGCCATATTTTGGGAGCTTAAAGTTTCACTTTTAAAAATGTCACTCCTATTAAGACTGTTGCATGTAGTAGAATTTTGATGAAGAACAAGGGTAATGAAAGGGACTGCACAGAGTTACGGTAGAGGCAACATGTTGAAATTGAATATTACTACAGCTTTGCTCATAAAAACCTCAGGGATCCTCACTCCCATCTCCTGGGTGCCGTGGCCTTTCAGAAAGCTGCTCTCCAGTGGCAGGGCTCTTGTCACTGATTTTCGTGTCTTCTCCCTATTCATGGGACTTCCCATCCTCTGTGTCCAAGTCATGCTCAGAAACTCAATTTTTCTCCTTTTTTTACTTTATGAACAACAATTTAGCTTTCTCTTTATCTTATTCCCCTTGTCTATTCCCTGTAATCTAAAATCAAAAGACCTCATCAGATCATTTTGGGAAACAAAATATAGCTCTCTCATCAAACTAATATTTGTGGCTTAAAATAATAAAGTATTATTGTTAAATCTTGGGATAAAATTCAGTAAAAATCTGTTTGCAGCCCAGGGGAGTGAGGGCTAATACATTAGATGTAGATCAGTAACCAGTAAACTAAGCTGAGCAAGGTATGCAAAGAAAATATGGCCTGTTTTATTTTATCTAAGTCAGAAATGCATGGAAATTTACTGGGGAGCTCCACGGTATGTCCCCAAAGTTGCCCCTAAAGTTGCCAAACATAAGGGGAAATGGGAAATTAATGGTAAATGTGCCTGTATTTACAAAATATTCATACAAAATTTTATAAAATATTTACAAAATATTCTCTACATATTGGCCACCTCTTTGCAAAGTTTTGTAATGAATATTTTGTAAATTACAGGCATATTCAGCTACAGTATCCCTTTTTTCTCCTATGCATGGCAACTTAGAGGTGACTTTTGGGACACCCTGTATTTAAAAGGTGCTTCCCTTTGTTGTCAGAACCTGAAGGTTCAAAAGCACTTCTGAGCTTGACATGTTTTGAAGTTTCTGTTAAATATCCCTTGTTTGAGTAAATATTTTCTTGGAGTTCAGATGTGATGTGGAGTAATCTGTGGAGTACTAATTAGATGTGGAGTAGCTAATATATATATAATAGCTACATTTGCCATAAATATCTAAGAAACACATAACCAAGAAGAAAAGCAAGTCCCTGCAAATCGGTTGCTCTGAGTTTATACCCAACAAGAAGAAATCACCTCCAAAACTATGCGGAGAACTCTCATTCTGA
Organism: Arctocebus calabarensis; assembly: GCA_963573935.1. Taxonomy (NCBI): domain Eukaryota; kingdom Metazoa; phylum Chordata; class Mammalia; order Primates; family Lorisidae; genus Arctocebus; species Arctocebus calabarensis. The sequence goes on from CAUYON010135581.1 coordinate 21,516, forward strand.
CCCAGGAAAAATGAGATCTCAGCAAGATGATTGACAAGGCTGGGCAAATAGGGAACACTGATATATCTAAGATTGTCAGTTCTTACTGTCAACTGAGTAAATGGGGAAGAATGAGGGTTTTATGTCCCAAAACACCTCAGAGCCCACCTGCCCATCTACTCAGCTACACACGAGTGTAGAATCTTGCAGAAGGTTGCTTTGGAGCACATTTTCTTTCTGAAAGACACTGGTTTAAAGAGGACTTGTCTGAAGCACATTCCAAAAACTCAAGAACTCTTGCCATTCTGAGCATGGGTGCCCCTCTAAACTAATATTTCTATTGAATTTATGGACTGGTATTACGAATAGGTGTTGGGTAGCTGGGCATGCGGCTAGGTTAAGGGTTCTTTCAACTATTGATCTCAACATAATAAAGAGTAAGTGGTGCCACTGGAAATTTGATTTTTATGTGATGGAAATGTGCTGAATCATCGATTATAGTTATACCCTGCATGTTTCAGGGACATTTATAAAGCTGTGGAGCTAAATCAAATCAGACTTGGAGAATATAGAGAAAATCTCTGCAGAAAGCTTCAGGGGGTTGTCAGAAATATGACTTGAAAAAAAAGAGCAGTAGTTAGGGCTTTTCTGGAATAATGCTCGGCAAACCACAAAGATGTTTAAAACCACTTTGAATATGCATACATTAAATAACTTTCTAAAAATTAAATGCAAAATAAGTAAGTTTGGTAATGCAATAATAGAACAAGGGCATAAAATAGCTTGTGAGCACTAATGCCTATGAATAACTTAAAAAAAAAATCCCAAACAGTAGGAAATAGATTAGCCCTTTCCAAACATATTTGTCACCATTTAACTTGGGAGGATGAAAGATAGCTTGATGGTTTGGAAACAAGTAGATTTTTAAAAATGCTTGATATAAATAATATTAAGCAGGAAACTGTCAGATAAATGCTGAGATATGGAAACCTAAAAATGCTTGGAATTCTTAAGCAATTAAAGATAAATGTTTGGGTTTAGAGCTGGAAAGGAAGATGCCTCTACTATCAAGATGCAGATATTGACAACGCAAACTTAGCTGAGTCCTCAAATTTGGATCAAAAAACTCCCATGAAGAAAGCCAGCTTTGCTATAACATTCTTTGCTATAATATTCTGTTGCTTGATATTTCTGCTCTATTGAGGAAAACATGATAACAGCATGCAGGCTAATGGAAGTGTTGCAATAAATTAATAAGACCTGGCCACACTTTGGTTTATAAACACATTTTTAGGCTGCTTGTTTCCTTTATGAATCATCTCACCTGGTCCAGAGATGTAAGAAATTCTTGCAGGATGGCCATTAATGGAGTGTGAAACATTGAACTTTGAACAAAGAAATCCACAGTTTATATTTCACTTTTCCATAATAGATGTATAACCTTGGCAAGCCATTTAATTTACCTGGATGCTTAGACTATAATACTATAAACAGTATTAGACTAATAGTCTAATGCTTAGACTATTAATACCATAAATAGTATTAATAATTCTAGTTTGTTATATGCCAATGTACTGCTAAATATAGTTTTTAAAGATCATTATAGTAAACACACTCTCATTGACACAGAGAAAAAACACCCTGAAATTTATAGATGTTAAGAACGTTGACAAGTTTGCAGGTGCAGAATTAATAAAGAGCAGAAATCATAATTTAATTGAGACCTGTCCATTCTAAAAATGATGCCTGGCAGCACTTGTGGCTCAAAGGAATAGAGTGCCGGCCCCATATGCCAGAGGTGGCAGGTTCAAACCCAGCCCTGGCCAAAACAAACAAACAAACAAACAAAAAAAAAAAACAAAAACAAAAAACAGAGGTCAACCAAAAATGATGCCCTTCATCAGCATACTATGCTAGTGTTCTAAAGAAGTGTGCATTTTTCAATTTAACTTGGCACCATAACAACTGTGAACATAAACTGCCAGCCAGAAAGCCTGAATTTTAATAATGGCTATTGACACTTAACTAGCTTTTCACTTCAGTAAGCTATTTACCCTCTGTGTTCCTTAATGCTTCCATTTGTAAAATGGAATGTAATAATAATATATTCCTCTGTGATAGTCATGAAATATAAATAACACATGTAGAAGGGTGTCCGATGCATACAATGTAAAATATTAGTATTAACTATTATTTTACCTTACACAAAATATACAGATATATACTAAGAGAAGTGTAAAGATACAACTGGATCAGTGAATAATATTTCTTTTTTTTTAATTTTTATTAAATCATAATTGTGTACATTGGTGCAATCATGGGGCACAATGTGCTGACTTTATATACAATCTGAAATATTTTCATTGAACTATTACTTACGGTGCATCTTACAAAAGTACAAGTGAAAATTACTAAGTGTAGAATATAAATGTCATCATATAGTGAATTATGTTTCTTAATACTCTAACATATTTTATAAAACTGTGCCAGGTTTTAGAAAATGTAACATTGAAATAATATGGACACAGAATCCATTTTAAATAATTGTCGACAGAGAGAAAAATATTTGCTGTCTTGTAACTTCCTTTTAAAATGTTAATAATACAAGGAATTTAAACTCTAAGGAAGAAAATAGTCTCCTGAAAGGTGCTTTTTACTTAGAGAAAGTGTTGACCATCAGATCATACATTCTTGTATATTTTGTCAGATGTGATATGATGTCAGGTAAAGCACATACACTTTTTTCAACTTTTTAGAAAACATTAAATGATGAATTACTAGTCTCTTAGTTTTCTAATTGTTGCTAATTCATTCTTTTGTTATGAATTTAAAGATATTTTGAGTGATTCTCCTTATTCATTATGAATTTTTGCCTTTGTGGCCTGAGGATGATATATTAATACTTTATGCAACTTGTTTATATTTTTAACGTTTCAAACAAAATGAAGTTTCAAGTCAAAGATTTTGAATTTGAGGCTTTTAGATAATATAATTGGTGCCTGAAAAGTTAATTATTTTAGCAGAAAGTAGTTTTTACTTAAAAATCAACAAATTATTAATTTAACACAATTTTCCACACAATTATTTCCGCGGTCTGGTTAGAATCTATAATTTCAAATCCTTGAAAAAGCTTACAAAGCATATATTACAGAAAGCCAAAATACTCTCTGATAACAATGTGTCTGAAATCTGTAACTAAACTGCAAGGTAAAATCCAACGAAGTATTTCTGCACTTGCCTAAGGTTACAACCTGAGACAGAGATCAAATTTTGAAAATTAGACTTGATTAAAGCCTAGTAAACCACTAAAATCACACATTTTAGATACTGTGGAGATATAGAAAGAAATTCCATGGGACAACAAATATTTACTAAAGCTAATGTACACCAGGCTTTTTCTCTTCCACTTGTCAGAGAGCAACCTCGGAGCCCTGAAGGTTAACCCCACTTTTAATTTGTGGAAAAGGAATCCTGCTATGGTTTGGGTTTAGCAGATAATCACTCTTCTCCCTACTGGTGCAGTATGCTTTCCACTTCATTGTTGGGGGACTTGGCCATGGACCTGATTTGCCCAAAAGATGTAAGACGAAACTCAAGCAAAGACTTGAGATGTGCTTGTCCCGTAATCAGCTCTCCTGTGCTTTCGTCATTGCTAGGAAAACAATATGACTTTGAAAATGCATTTTTTTCTACGATAATGGGGAGACATTTTGAACAGAAGAGTGATTTGTTGTTTTAAAAGTCTGATATTATATTAAAAAGGCTTCAAAAGGTTTATGAAAATCTTACGTGATTGAAACTGACAGATTAGATACATTTATCAAAAATATTTTATCAAAAATTAGCTTTAGTATTAGTAGTTCACTGATAGAAAAATCAAATGTGGTCTTCTCTATCAAAATGATAAAGTTTTCTTAGAGTATTGATATGAAACTGTGAAGGTTATTTTTTTTTCTTTTAAGTATTTAGCCTAGGAAACAAAGGCTGTGTGTTTTAGTAAGATAATTTCTTGTGATTGATGTTGCCTTTTATTGGGTTTTTGATTACTTAAGAAAAGTGAGTCTTCTCATTATCAAAAGAACTAAGTTTTAATTCACAACTGTGTAATCTTGTCTATTTGATTTTTAAATCTTTTGTTGTCACTTTGATTAAATTGATAACCAAGATTGTGTTTAATTATTTTAAACCTTTTAGTTTTTCAACAAACTTGCTAAAATGAAATTCTTAATTAATCTTTTGACCTTGAATTAACTTTGACATTTTTCAGTCAGACCCCTGGAAAATTTAAAGAATATATCTCTCACTTTGTAAAAGAGTGACATTAGAAAATAAAGCTTATTCGATGTGTTAAAATTTCACAGGAAGCATCGCCAAATACCAAGTTATGCTAAACCTTCTTTATGCTATATTTATGGTTATGTTATTGACATGATTATTCCAAAACTTGTATAATAGTCCTAGAAATCTGATGTGTTATCAATCACAATTTTGATTATTATGTTTAAATGCTATATGTCACAAAAATAAACACATGGTCTGTGAGTTGTACCATTAACATAATAAACTCTCATCAGATGTTTAACTGCAGCTATTTGAAATCTTTGTCTTTTGTGGTTGTTGTTTTGATTCTTTTCTAAGCATCTTCTCAACCAGCTACAATGCAAAATTGCCTTTTCTTCAAGGAGGTTCATAGAAAAGACTTTGACAAGTACAAGTTTCTGGTAACTTTTAGATTATACCATTGGCCTCTGAAAGAATTTTCAGCAGCTTCATGAAACTGCTAACGGAGATCAGGCAGCACAAGAATTAATTACATGTGACTAAATTAACTGCTGGAAATAATTTATTTTGTGACTTTTTTATTTTAAACATTGCTGGTTCTTTACATTGATTTTTTTTTTCCAGATTTTAGGAAACTTTTAAAAAACTCTTGATAGCTTACAGTAATTTGGTAAAGTATACTTCTGTGAACAGACTGAAAATTTGCTTTTCTTTCTACCTAACCCTCCAGAATTCAGAAACTATACATGAGTATTCTTGTTTTTATGGTGATATGATTATTGTCCTAAGTTTAATAAGAATCTGTTCTGCTTGTAACATGACACAATTGGAACACTGTTTATATTGCCAGTGATTTCATTGGAATATCATCTTTTGGGATATGACTGGACAGCTTTAGGGAACTAAGGCTGGCATTATGGATCCAGTAATGCTCGTGCAGGTAAGTACACTATTCACCTGGTTATCCTAGGTAGACAACCAGGTTGTTCTGGTTGTCACTTCCTCCCTGTCTAGTGCCCCATCACTGGGGGATCAGAATACCTCCTCCATGGCACCAGAGCAAAACAAAGCTCCTGATGCCACAGGCTAACCTGGGAATCCTGGGGTGATTGCACAGTGGGTTCTAGGTATTTGGGGAGAACCTAGGCTGAACAGCAGTGCCAGCCATCTTATGTGGACCCTAAGCCATTGATACTGTGCAACAGGGCACTGGCAGTCCCCACACTGGTGGAACAGCCCCCTATTAAGGTGGATTTTCCCAAGAAAATTCCAGAGGGTGGAATCATAGCTTCAGGGTCCCTATGATTCCACCCTTGAGACTTCAGAATTGTGTCTGGACTCCAAGATCCCACTTCTTAGTCTTCACCACTAATGCTGGCTAGTGAACCCTTCTGAGGGCCAACACTTCACTTAAGAAACCCAGACTTGACCAGTCATCACTCCTGGAATTGGTTAGAAAAAGTCCCCAGAAAAGATCAGGTGCCCTACAATCCTATTAACTCAGATCTGAGAGAAGGGGAGCCAGATGAGAAGAAACTAGCAAAAGAACTGTGCCAACATGAGAGAACAAACTAATTCAACACTCCAGAGGAACACAGTGGAGCAGCAGTAGTGAACTCCACACACAAGGAAATTGATGAAATAACAGAAGTGGAATTCAGAATATAAGTGGGAAATAAGATGAATGGGCTTGAAGCGAATGTTTAAAACCAACAAAAAGAGGACAAATATTTCAGGAAATCAGAGAAAAAAATTAAAAAGTCACTAGAGAGCTAGACAACATGCAAAAGAATATACTAGAACTTAAAGAAATTAGTTTTTTAGGGAATTTCAAGACAAAGCAGAAAGCCTTAACAACAGGCTAAACTAAGGAGAAATAAAAAACTCAGAGCTTGAAGACAAGGTTCTTGAGATAACCCAGTCATCAAAAGAGGCAGGAAAGAGTATAAAAGAGTCTGAGTAGTCACTGAGAGAGACATGGGAGTATGTGAAATGAACTAACAGGAAAATTAAAGGTATTCCTGAGGGAGAAGAAGACAGATCTAAAAGCATGGAAGACCTGTTTGAAGAAATCATTGAGGAAAACTTCCCTGTTATGGCCAGAAATGTAGACATCCAAATACAAGATGGTGACAGAAAAGATACTGCAGAAAAAAACAAGACATCATCCATGAATACTATGTAAATCTCTATCTGCATCAATTAGAGAATGTTGAGGAAATGTACAAGTTCTTTGAAACACACAGCCTCCCAACACTCCATCAGGAAGAAACAGAAGTCCCAAACAGACCAATAAAAAGCAGTTTGAAATAGTCATAAAACATCTCCCAAAACAACCGAACAAACAAGACCTGGACCAGATGGATTTACCACTGAATTCTATCAGACCTACAAAGAAGTCCTGGTACCCATAATAAAAAATTATTCCATAATATAAAAAAGGAAGGAATCCACCCAACTTGTTCTATGAAGCCAATATCACCTTGATACCAAAGGTGGAGAAGGACAAAACAAACAAAGAAAACTACAATGGACATCCCTTATGGATATAGATGCAATAATCCTTAATAAAATACTGGCAGAAAAAATTCAGCAGCATATTAAAAAAAAAAAATCCACCAGTACTAAGTGTGCTTCATCCCAGGGATGCAAGGCTGGTTTAACAATATTTATCAATAAGTGTTATTCACAATGTAAACAAAAGCAAAAACAAAAAATATATGTACAAAAACCTTCAACAAACTGGGCATATAAAAAACATATCTCAGAATAACAAAAGACATATATGACAAACCCATAGCCAAAATAATACCAAATGGGTAAAAGTTCAAAACATTACCACTAAAAACTGGAACAAGAAGGACACCCACTGCCACTACCTCCATTCAATGTAGTGCTGGAATTCCTGGCCAGACTAACGGACAAAGAGAAGAATACATGTATGAAGAGTATCTAAATTGGGAAAGAAGAGGTAAGACCATTCTTTGCTGACAATATGATCTTGTATCCACCATAGATCTCTTGTAATTGATAAATAAATTCAGCAAAATCTCTGGGTACAAAGTCAATGTGCATAAAGCAGTAGCATTTCTATATACCAATAATAGAGTCCAGGAGTCTAAATAAAATCTTTCACAATTGAAACATCTCTACAAGAAGAACTACAAAACTCTGAGGAAAGAAATTACAGAGGATACAAATGAACAAACAGCATGCTCATGGACTGGTGGCAGCAACATTGTGAAAATGTCTATACTATCCAGAGTGATTCATAAATTCAGTGCAATCCCCATCAAATTACCAAAGTTGTACTTCCTATATTTAGACACAATGATTTGATGCTTAGTTTGGAGCCAGAAAGTAGACCCCAAATAGCCAAAGTAATCTTAAGCAGAAAGAACAAATCTGGAGGCATCTCACTGTGAGCCTTAAAACTACACTATAAGGCTATAAGTAAACAAAGCAGCATGGGGATGGGGCAGTGCCTGTGGCGCAAAGGAGTAGGTTGCTGGTCCCATATGCCAGAGGTGGCAGGTTCAAACCAAGCCCTGGCCAAAAACTGAAAAAAAAAAAAAAAAAGAACAAAACAGCATGTGTTTTGACACAAAAATAGAGATATAGACCAATGAAACAGAAGATAGAAAGATATAAAACCAACTGATCTTTGACAAAACCCAAACAGCATACACTGGGGAAAGAAGCCCTATTCAATAAATGGTGCTGGGAAAATTGAGTAGCCACATGCAGCAGATTGAAATTGGATCCCTTCCTCTCACTACTCACAAAAATTAATTCAGGGACCAGGTGTGATGGCTCACTCCTGTAATCCTAGCACTCTGGGAGGCTGAAGGGAGTAAACTGCTTGATATCAGGAGGGTGAGATCAGCCTGAGCAATACCAAGCTCTACTAAAAATAGACAAACTATCTGCGTGTTCTGGCATGTACCTGTAGTCATAGCTGCTCTAGAGGCTATGGCAAGAGCATCGCTTGAACACAGGAGTTTGAGGGTCCTGTGAGCTATGACACCATAGCACTTCAGTCTGGGGAAAACAGACTAGAGTGACACTAGGTCTCAAAAAATAATAATAATAACAATTCAGGATGGATAGAAAACCTAGATAAGGAAGAAAACCATAATAATTCTGGAGAAAAACGTAGGTAAAATTCTTCTAGATATTAGACTAGACAAAGAATTTATGAAAAAGATGCTAATGAATTGGGCTGCAATAAACATCCTGGTACAAATATCTTTATTATGATGTGATTTTTGGTCTTCTGGATAGATACCTAATAAAGGAATTATAGGCTTGAATGGCAGATCTATTTTTAGATCTCTACGTATTCTCCAAATATCTTTCCAAAAGAAATGCATTCGTTTGCATTCCCACCAGCAATGTAGAAGTGTTCCCTTTTCTCCACATCCAAGCCAACATCTCTAGTTTTGGGATTTTGTTATGTGGGCTAATCTTATGGAGTTAGACGATATCTCAAAGTAGTTTTGATTTGCATTTCTCTGATGATTAAGGATGGTGAGCATTTTATCATGTGTCTGTAGGCCGTGCGCCTGTCTTCTTTAGAGAAGTTTCTCTTCAAGGCCTTTTCCCACCCTAAGATGGGATCACTTGCACTTTTGTTGCCAATACGCTTGAGTTCTCTGTGTATTCTGGTTATTAAACCTTTGTCTGTTGTGGAAGAAGCCCAAATGCCCATCGACCCACGAATGGATTAATAAATTGTGGTACATGTATGCCATGGATACTATGGAGCCTTAAAGAAAGATGGAGACTTTACCGCTTTTGTGTTTACATGGATGGAGCTGGAACATATTGAGGGAGGGGAGGGGGCAGGATGAGTGGAGGGAGAGCAATTGGTGGGATCACACCTACGGTGAATCTTAGCAGGATACTGTTAAAACTTATTAAATGTAGAATATCAATGTCTTCATATAGTGATTAAGAAAATGCCATGAAGGCTATGTTTAACAGTTCGACCAAAATATTTCAGATTGTATATGAAGTCAGCACATTGTGTCCCATGATTGCACTAATGTACACAATTATGATTTAATAAAATTATTTTAAAAAAAGAATTTGATTTCCATTAAGTTTTGGTTTTATCGAGGCTTACTTTGACTTCATTTATTTCTCATAATTTTATCTGTCTTATTTCATGCTTTTGCTGATTTTTCATGTTATTTTTATTATTTCAATGAAAACACTTTTTATAAATGAATGACTTTGCAGGAGATAATTTTTTCCCCTCAAATAAGCTAATAATTTAGCATTTTCAGCTTTTGAAAAAAATCTTATTAAGCACCAATCACTAATTGAGACTAATACAAGAAGCTACGCATTGCTCACAGCATAATCTACCTCTTCAAATTTCAGTGATAATTATTCCTTGGCAACTTACAATTCAGAAAGGAAATGCTAGCAAAATTGTTAGTCATGGAAAAGAAACAAAGGGCTGGAGCTGGGTGAGGAGATGCTAGGGCTTAAGAATTCTTGTTCTTCTTTCTGTGTAAATGTTATAAATTATTGACATAATATTGCTATTTTTCAAGTGGAATTCATATTTATATGTAAGGCAATTAAGAATGAACTCTGAGTATTTTGTTGTAATTTGTTATATTTGCTTCAAATTTTTTTTGCTAGGCAACTAAATGTACTTTTTTTTTTTTTGAGACAGAGTCTCACGTTGTCACCCTGGGTTGAGTGCCATGGTGCCATAGTTTACAAAAACCTCAAACGCTTGGGCTCAAGTAATTCTCTTGCCTCAGTTTCCCAAGTAGCTGGGACTACAGGTGCCCACAAAAATGCCCAGCTAGTTTTTCTATTTTTAGTAGAGAAGGGTTCTCCCTCTTGCTCAGGCTGGTCTGGAACTCCTGAGCTCAAGCAATGTACCGCCTGGGTCTTCCAGAGTGTCAGGATTACAGACAGGACCCACGCACCCAGCCTAAAACTTATCGTAATACTTATAACTATGAGTTTTCTTATTTCTCTATTATATTATTAGCCAAAAGGGTTTAGTTGGCCACAAAGAAAGCAAAACAATTGATTTCTTTTCCCATCCTGAGGCAAGCAGTAGTATTATTATTTCCTAACAGTTCTGTTTCAAATACTGTTTGTTTCAAGTGATGAGAAATCATGAGTAGGTTAGAGCAAATCCATCTTCACAATTATAGACAAATGCAATCTATCACTAGAATAATGATAACAGCATTAAGTACATATGCACTGCTGGAAATGAGGAGAACTAACTGCGTGTTTAAAGGGAAAAGGATTTCCCCACTCTCTCAGTAGCAGCATAATTTGCACTGGAAGTCCAGGTAAGCTAGTGCTTCATCATATTCTGGACCTTTAACTTTCAAATACATGAGATGTTGTCTTTTCTTGGTAATTGGCATCTGACTATTACAGCACATATATCTGTCATCAGGTGACGGTTACCACTTATCAAAGTGATAGGACATCCATTGCACAGAGCATTCAAACAGATTAAATCAATTTTTCTCAGTTCTAGAAACTTTACATAGTGCAATGACATGTGAATCAATTTGTAAACTATTCATAACTTCTGGGTGAGTTTATTCACTTCATTTTTCAGGTGGGAAAGAAATTCTAAAGCTGGATAGATCTGGCCTGCCAGTACATTTACCTTTAATACGACTGCTTTTTATTTTAATGTTACTTTCCCCTCCAAGAGCAAGATGCTAAACAAGGTGAGATCATTTATAGTTTGTCACATTTGCTTTCAAATATTAATAACAACAATGTAAGGAATCAAAAAGATATTGATGGCAACAACCAGTGAAGCAGAGGCAAGTAGCCATAATCTAAAAGTAAAACTGCAAAAAAGTAAAAGCAAAACTGCATTGCACATTTTATGAAAATGTTTTTTTGCATAATTTTAATGTTTATTTTATTTAATGTGGTACAAATTAGTTTTATTTAATATGAAATTAAATATTTGATATCGTTTAATGTCTGTATGTATCTCTTTTGGTAGGTTGCTGATGGTTTAAAAATGTCATTGGCAATTAGTGGGTAGTTTACCATATCTTTTAGAAAACTGATGATATCTTTTTTCATAACAGTGACAAATAAAGCACAGTATACTAACATGTCATGCAATTATTTGCCTAAAACAATCTGTCTGAATTCTAACTAGATTGATTATTTTCAGGTGAATAAAATTGAAACAGAGAAACAAGAAAATAATTTTTAGTTTTGTTCATTGTTTCTCTGTAAGAAACACATTAAACCTCATAGATTTAAAAGTATATTTTTGTAAAACATCAATGTTTTTACTTTTGAAATTTATGAGGCTATTACTAAACTTTAAATATTCACAGCAAAGATAATCACTTAAAACTGATGCAGATTTAAGACAACAAATATGTCTAGATAACAAACTATTGTTCCTGAGTGAAAAGAATAAGTTCCATAGATATTTTTGAATACAAGGAAAAGAAATGAACACAGGAATAACCCATAGGAGCCAAAGTATTAAAATCTGGCAGCTTTGAGATTAGAGCTTAGATGTGAAATTCTATTGTTCAGTGATTAATTCCCCAATGCATTCATGTTTACGCATACCCAGAAATGGAATGACATCAACTCCTCGGATGTTTAAACTTTATATTCAATTATAATATAATGTGCATAGAGAAAAATATACAGCTTTATGATTTGCACAAACCAAACACCCTCATACAATCAGCACCCAGATCAAGAAACAGAATAATTATCACAAGAATGGAAATCAAGTATCTAATGTAGTAAATATTAATATGAAACCAATAGATAAACAACTACACACTCACAAGAGAGAAAAACACAAATTCAAGTGAGGCGATCTCACCTACTGTGCACATGTGAGGGTGTTCAGCACCCCCCCTGGTGGGCGGTATCTCACCTAATGTGCACATGTGAGGGTGTTCGGCATGCCTCTTAGGTGAAGGGCTCAGCTACAACTTCAACTTCACCTAAAAATGTAAACAAGTAACCTAATCATTCGTATACTCATAGTAATCTGAAATTAGAAAAAAAGAAACAGCACATTACTGCAAGCCACAATCTCTCCTACATAGGTCACCCATCACCAAATACCACCCTCATTGCAAGAATTAGCATGTTGGGTTTTTGTTTTTCTTTTCTGGTATGGTAGTTTACTTTTAAAATATTTATAGGATAAAGTATGGTTATATAAGAAGGAAAGTTAGTTCCTGTACTTGAACTTCATGTTTAACTCTGTCTCTAAAAGGCTTTCTAAGGGTATAAACATGTCAGAATAAATGGAAGCTTTATTGTTATATTATTATTACCCACATTTAAAAGTAGAGGTCTCCTTAAAATTGTATCTAATTATATAAGTTGAGTTCTAACACAATGAGATATATTTTCATGTGACTTCACAATTGACACTGCTTCACCATTACTCATCAGATATGCTATAAGTTATGAAGTTAATAAATATTTGTTGTTCATTTTTGGTTTCAACCTTCTTTTTCTAACTCATATAATCATCCTATTAATTTAAAATATCTTTTTCCCTTTCATCACTCCTTTCTTCTACCCACTCCCTTCCTTCTTTCATTCATTTCTTCCTACCTATATTTCCCCTCTTTACTTCCTTTCTCCCTCTAAATCTTCCTCCTTTCCATACAGTTACTATGGATTTGCCACATGTCAAATACTGAGACAGACTCTTGGATAACATGGAGAACATCAGTCTGCATGTTTTCAAACCATGACCCACCAAATGGAGGCAGTAGAGACACAAGCAACAAAAGAGTGAAAGGCTAACTCTTGTTTTGATTAAAAAATCCCAAAGAAGGGTTTTCTGTCTTTATCTCGTTGTCCAATTTTCCCATAACTTGAAGAATTATCCTTGCTTTATTCAGTGAAAGCCTATTGGATTTATTTTTCTATAGAAATTGATTTCTGATGTCCCACATAAGAAGTTCTTTCATTCTCATGATGACTCAGTAAAACATCATCATTCTGGGTGATCCATTTTCTACTCTGCTTCTATGATTACGTGACTAAAGTGTAGGGCCATAAAATAATACATATTTACAATTTTATAATAACTTAAAGAAGCTCTGAAGTTAATATAAGTGTTTCCTGATTTTTGTATATAATAGTGTAATACATAGGGGAATAGACTCTCCCGAGTTAGGGGACCTAAAGTCAGCTTTGGTTCCTTTACTTCCAAGCTTTGGGAGGGACTTTGGATAAGGTACTTCAATTCTTTTTTTTTTTTTTTAATAATTTTATTGAATCATAATTATGTACATTGGTGCAATCACAGGGCACGATTCATATACATTCAGAAATATTTTGATCATACTGTTACAGATATCCTTCATGGCATTTCCTTGAT
>CAUYON010135592.1:0-42502 GCA_963573935.1 Arctocebus calabarensis
AGGTAGAGTATTAATGTCTTTATATAGTGATCAAGGAAATGCCATGAAGGCTATCTGTAACAGTATGATCAAAATATTTCTGAATGTATATGAATTGTGCCCTGTGATTGCACCAATGTACATAATTATGATTCAATAAAATTATTAAAAAAAAAAAAAAACAAGTTGAAATCAGATACATAAATGCTGACCAAATATCTTCTGCAAGTGGACAATCCTGAAAATTTATAATAGATTTAAAAGGATGGATCTGAAAATGTAGCACAGTGGACAGAAGGCAATGAATATTGGTGCTTGCTGCTGGCTGCCTTGGCTGGAGGCCCTCAGGGCCACTTTACGTGGCCATCAGGTACTGTGCTTAAAGAAGGGACACAAACTGCTATTCATATAATCGACGCGCTGGTTCATTAGTTCTTCTTTTCAAATACAAATACCAAAAATTCAAGTTAAATTTATATATATGTGTGTGTATATATATGCTCTTCTAAAACAAGTTATTTCTAATTCATTGAGGACAAAAAACTTCTAGCACATCTATCTCTGTGGGAAAAACAGCCTAAGAAACTGGTTTGAATGACACAGTGTACACGTAAAAATGAATCCGGGAAATAAACTGCACATGTCAAGGCTACTAGGGGTGGAATTTCTCATCACTCTCAACACACCAAACTTGGTTCAGTAAGGAGCAAGGGGGTGAATTCCCAAACCATCTAATGCCAACCAGGGGTTGTGAATTATTACTGCTAAGGATTATGTTTTAGTCTCTGATAAAGAACTAGTGGGAAGCAATTCCCGTAGAAGGCCAGAAGCAGCAAAAAGCATCAGAAATAAGATAATAGGGGTAAGAATTAAGATGACTTTCATATGTACCCTTGTTGTATCTTGCTAACACAAAAACTGAGATAGATGAATTTTCAAGTGCCAGTTTGTTATTTACTTCACTCTAGAACAGCGGTTCTCAACCTTCCTAATGCCGCAACCCTTTAATACAGTTCCTGTGGGGTCATGACTCACAGGTTGAGAACCTCTGCTCTAGAAGAAAAAGGACTGAAAAAAATATATAATTAGTTTTTTCTTAAAAAGACATAGGGTGTTACTATATTATCCACTGTAGTAGCTATTCACAGGCATGACCAAATGCTCTATAGTCTCAAAAATCAAAACAAAACAAAACAAAACACACTGCTTTGTAGCCTCAGGCTCCCAACCTCAAGTGATCCTCCTGCCTTAGCCTCCCAAGTAGCTGGGACTACAGGCACATGCCATGGAGAGAGGCTAATTTGACAGCTGACTAAGGTACTTGTAGATTAGCAAAATAGGTCTCTCATTTCACAGATGATAAAAGTGAGACCTAAAATCTTTAATTTATTTCTCCACCTGGGCTGGGCGTGGTGACCTCCTAGCACTCTGAGAGGCAGAGGTGGGGTGGATTGCTTGAGCTCTGGAGTTCGAGACCAGTCTGAGCAAGAGTGAGACCCTGTCTCTAGTAAAAAATAGAAAAACTAGCTGGGCTTTGTGATGTGCACCTGTAGTCCCAGCTACTTGGGAGGTTGAGGCAAGAGGATTGGTTAAGCCCAAGAGGTTGAGGTTGCTGTGAGTTATGATGTCACAACACTCTAGCCTGGGCAACAGAGTGAGACTCTGTCTAAAAAAAAAAAAAAAAAAGAAAGAAATTGTCCACTTGATTCTTGGGTGTAAGGTCCAGGTTTCAGGATTTTAATCCTGTGATCTTTCTGCTATATGATTTTCTCTCTTTACAGTTTAATACCCCAAAGAGTTTTGAAAAACCAGTCAAATCAAGTTCAAAATTTTTGACTTTAACAATCTTTCCAAAGCGTTTCTAGGACATTTTTTTTTTTGAGACAGAGCCTCAAGCTGTCACCCTGGATAGAGTGCCGTGGCATCACAGCTCACAGCAACCTCCAGCTCCTGGGCTCAAGCGAGTCTCCTGCCTCTGCCTCCCAAGTAGCTGGGACTACAGGCGCCCGCCACAACGCCCGTCCATTTTTTGGTTGTAGCTGTCATTGCTGTTTGGTGGGCCCGGGCTGGATTCCAACTTGCCAGCTCAGGTATACGGACGGGGCTGGCGCCTTAGCCCGTTGAGCCACAGGCGCCGAGCCAAGACATTTTGTTTTTAATGAACGCCTTAATTGGAAACTTACTTTCAGTCGAGCAAGTTGAATTTCTGAAAATTCTCTGACACCATTCACTAGAGGAACCAGACGATTATACAGAGCCTAAAAGCACAAAACAAAAACAAAATACAAAAGTTTATAAGAGCCCTCCATGACCTTGGACAATTCATACATTTATAACTAAACTATTTAGATAATAATGCTATTAAAATTTGCAGGCTATTATAAACAAAGTTGAAGTAAATTCCGTAATTTTAATAAAACTGGACCTGAAATAATGCACGTTGAAAAGAGTTTGCACACATATATTTCTTGATCTATAGCCTTACAACCATGAAATTAATATTTATCTGGAGTCTGCTGAAGAATTACTTTGATTGAAGAAAATCAGGACCACGTTGTAAAACATGCTAGAAAGTACACTTTTATCCATATCCTACGTCTGTGAGGAATTAGCACTTGTCCCCCTTTGGAAGATTTACCTCTGAGACAGAACTTAACATTCCTCTTCAAAAGACATCTGTCCAATCACCTTGGTACAGACCAGAGATTGCACATACAGCCAGAATGAAGAGAACTGGTCCACCCATTACCCATTACCTTCAGAACTAAGGACTCATCTCAAAGAATATTTGGCTTAAAAAGTATAATGTAATATAATTCTCCCGACAACCTGGCAGTGGACAGAAACGTATCTGAGAATCTGAGCAAAGTATGGATCCTCTCCTCAGGAAATGCAGACATAAAATTCATCAAGTTCTGAATAAAATTTCAGAGTTTACCATGTCCGAAAGTCTTTCCACTAGTTCCTTAAAAATCCAGGAATCCTGGATACGATGCCCAACTGGATAGCAAGGAATCCTTCTCACCTTGTCTGTTTGAGTGTTTTCGTGCAGAATCCTTGTGTCAATGGCAGCAGCCAGCAAGTTATTGGCAGCAGTGATGGCGTGGATGTCGCCAGTCAAATGAAGGTTGAACTAGAAATGAAGGGAGACATCCTTCTACTGGTTTCAAATAACTATGGCAGAAATCAAGGACTGCCTGAATGAATAAAATAATACGCTAACTACATAGCCTTCTAAAGAGCTGAGTCAGCTTCAATAAGAAAAATCAACGGGACACCAAAGACCTCTTGAGCAGTCTCTCTGATTGCAAATTCTTCCATTCCTGGGTTAAGGGCAAAATACTCCAGTGGACTTAACGATTGGGTTCCTTATTTTCACTGTGTGCACAGTCAAGTTAATAGGGCTTTGTATATCATAGATATATCAAAGTTTCAGCCTCCTATGTCTGGATATTTAAGTTGCTTCCAATTTTTTTCCCATTTGCAAAGAAGCCTACAATTATAAAGAATATATACAAATCCACCATAGTGGTAATAATATATATAAATACACACAGAATATATGCAGATAGTTTATTTCCTCTTCTAAAACAATTAATTGTTAATGAGTAATGTATTTTCAGGGCATGATTACTGCATTAGCTTGAAAATATCACCAAATTTCTATTTGAAAGAGATAAAATTACCACCTGCAATTCAGAAACAAGTAACCTCTGGACTAAATCAATAATTTAATAGGTGAGACGGGGTGTTCTGTTTTAAATGGCATTTTTAAAATTTCTTGTAATATTAAACATTTTTTAAATTTCTTGTTAAATTACTTCATACTTTATAAAAATATGTATACTGGAGAAAATTTCAAAAGTTATATTTATGTATGTATATCTTATAAAATACATTTATAATTTTAAATATTAGGATCATAACACTCTAATAGTTTAGAATTTAGGTTTTATACTAAATGTTAACATTACTACCATTTTTACAACATTGGTCTTCAAAATATAGTTAACATAATATCTTATTATTTGATGTTTAAATTCTTCCCCAATTGTTTTATGTTATAAACGTGTAAAGAGGTTCATAGTTTTAAAATTAAATCTTTGCACATATACCCATCTCTTCCTTGGGAAAAGCTAAAAATGAATTTATTTGGGCCAAAGAGTATGTAGGTTTTTCTTTCTTTTTCTTTTGAGACAGACTCTCACTTTGTCGCCCCTCAGGAGAGTGCCGTGGCATCACAGCTCACAACCACCTCAAACTCTTGAGCTTAAGCAATGTTCTTGCCTCAGCCTCCCACGTAGCTGGGACTACAGGTGTGCGCCACAACGCCTGACTGTTTTTGCGATGAGGTCTCACTCTGACTCAGGCTGGTCTTGAGCTCATGAGTTCAGGCAATTTAGCTGCCTTGGCTTCCCAGAGTGCTGGGGTTCTGGGTGTGAGCCTCCAAGCCCAGTCAAGAGTATGTAGGTTTTTAAGGCACTTGATGTGTATTTCATACTCTCCTCCAGAAAAGTTTAATGAGCACACACTTCACAGCAATTTCGAGCTCTGGTTGCCAAAATTTTGTATTATTTGTATTTTGAAAAAACCAATTCTGTCAATTTGACAAGTCAAATAGTGACTGATAGTGGGTTAATGTGGATTGATTATTAGTGAAGACAAACATTCAGTGATGTGTTAATCTTTCTTTTCTGATGTTTCGAAAAGGCTTTTTCGATTGGGATGTAAGTTTTTCCTTCCAGCTGTCTGCTTCAGAGGCACTGGCATGTTTCATAGGCCCCAAAGAGCACTTTCTCCTGACCATAGCTGTCCACCTCACACACTATGCCGTTCAAACCTCACACTCATCTCTCCCCTGGTTCTCTGATTCAAGAAATGACTCTGCTGGGCATGGTGGCTCATGCCTGTAATCCCAGCCCTCTGGAAGGCTGAGGCAGGTGGACTGACTCAGTTCACAGGTTCAAGACCAATGTGAGCAAGAGCAAGACCCTGTCTCTACAAAATAGCACAGCACTGTGGCAGGCACCGAGTCCCAGCTATTCGGGAGGCTGAGACAAGAAGATCGTTTGAGCCCAAGAGTTTGATGTTGCTGTGAGCTATGACATCATGGCACTCTACGGAGGGTGACAAAGTGAGACTGTGTCTCAACAAAAAAAAAAAAAAGAAGAAAAAAAATGAAGTAAGTCAGGTGTCATCCCTGAATCCCCTTCTTTTCTCCCCCCCTCCACATCTAATTCTGAAGACATCAGCAAACAAATCTGAAGTTGTCATCCTCCTTCCCATCCTCCTGCCACCATTCCGGGCTGAGCGCCTGCCATCCTTCCCCTGGGAAATCCAGGCCTCACTGTGTCAACGTGGGGGCTCCCTCAGTGCCTTTTTTCTACAGAAACCAGAGTGAATCTTATACAACTCAATTTGCTGACTACAGCACCCCAATTAAAATCCGGCTTCTTGGCTAAGAACTGCAATCCCCGGAGAGAACCAGCACCGGCCCACTGGCTCCGGCCTCCCTTTTCCTCCCCTCCCCCGCCCACTGGCTCTGGACACCCTGGTGTCCGCCAGTGCCCTTTCCTGTCCAGGGCTCCCCATGGCCGGCTCCTCTTGGCTTTCAAGCCTCAGAATTTTCTCGTTCAGCTCCGTCTCCACCTGGACTTGATTCTACCAAGCTCCCGAATGTTCCTCCATTCAGCGAGCTCCTCCGGGAAGCACTGGCCCGCCCGGCACTCGCACCAGCAGCAGCCAGAGCCGCGGATAGACATGGAGGGGACACGGGAGGTGCTCAACTACGAGCAGCAAAGCTCCTGGCAGGGTCTGGGCAACTCAGCGGCCATGGGTGGTTTCCCTTCGAGCCCCCCAGCTGACGCCCTAACACACAGGGACACCAACGCCCTCCCAGTGTCTGCCAGCCAGGCCCCGAGCTGTCCTCCCGGGCTTGTTCCTCGTGCCCATCCCCAGGTTGGCCTCCTCGCTAGATCTGCCCGGAGTGTGAGTGCGGCCCACCCCCATCCAGACACGAGGGTGGGGCTCCTTTTCTCAGCCCATCCCCAGTACTTGACGTTTATCTAAATTCGCTCTTTGGTTTCCCTGACAGTCAGGCCTCCTCATGTAATTGCTTCTCCTTTTCCTTCAACAAAGTCAACAAATACTTCTTCGTGAGTACCTCGGGAGTGCTGGCCACCGCTAAGTGCTGGGACCTGAAACTTCAAGAAAGGCCAGCAGCCACACAGCTGACTGAACCAGACACGGGTAGAATTTGGGGGGTGGGGTGCAGAACCTTGCAAATAGCATCAATACTGGGTAGAGAAAGCAGAAAAAGAAAGCAAGAATGTTCCAGGCAAGGGAAAAGTCTTAGAACCAAGAGAAAATAAGAAAGGATTCTGCAAGGAGTTGGGTATCGCAGAGAAAGGGATGCAGGTGGGAATCTGCAGATCATGAAACCACAGCAGCCACCCTCGCCCTGCTGAAGAGTGACAAGTGACTGCTAAAATTATAAAAGAGGAGAGGAGCCTGCTCAGACTTGGCTGTAGGAGATGGTACTGGGTCTGGACCATGAGGCTGATATAGACAATTTATGTGACATGCACTGGTCACTGGTTGGACATGGGGGACAAGGGTGAGGGCAAGAAGAACATAGGTGGAGAAGTACAAATTAACACCATCAGTTCTTTTGGCCCATTTTCTTCTGGAATGATTTTGGAGTCTTAACTGACAGAAGTAAGGCATTAAGTCTTCCTGAGCTTGGCAATATAGCAGACGATCAATGGACATACAGCTCTAAATTCTCTCGCCCAGAAGTGTCAAGGCCAGATGGGTTCAGATGGATTCAGAAGTTTTTGGAAACTGGGAAGGTAGTGTGACGTACATGTAGTTAATTTATAAAACACCCCAAGCAGGGGCTAGGTCAGCACTCATTAAGCACAATTAATTTTTCTCCAGCAACATATGAACGTTCACATCAAGGAGCACAACTAAATACATACACACCGCACAACAGTCAAGGTCAGGTTTTGCCACCACTGAAGTTAGGAAAACAGATTTGGCTTTCAGAGCCTCAAGGGCATTGGGATTGTGCATGAGGGACAGTGCTAAGGGAGCAGCAGAGAGAACGATGACAGAAAGGGGCATAGGGACACCTGGCACACGTCTCTTCATGCTCTTACCTCCTCCATGGGAATGACCTGGGCATATCCGCCGCCCGCAGCTCCCCCTAAACAACAGAACAATTAGCATTTGAAAGTGGTCACCAAGAACAGCTGCACTGGAGGGACAGAGCCCTGGGGACACAGCCCCCCAAACCCAACAGGGAGGCACCTATGTCTAAGATGAAATAACAGCAGACAGTGAGAAACGTCAACCGCTCTAAGCAGAACAGAAGTAAAAATATAAAAGTTCACATTGTGTCCAATTGGGTAATTTAAAAACTTCCGTTTCATTGTGTAACAATATAAAGGTATGCATAATACGGGAAATATTATTACTATATAAAATATATCAAGAAATGAGATGATTTTATTAATTTATTATTAGATTAATGTGACTATGTTTCATCTAAATCCTACATGCATTGAAGTATCAGAAAACATTGCTAAAAATAATCCGCCTGATAACTGCCTCAGCTTAACAAAGTATAAACTTCAGCCAGTTTATTTTAGATAGCAGTAAGTAAAATTTACCAAGCAGCTTATCCCTCGCAATGTTCTAATATTTACAAGGATTTTCTTTCCTAAAACAATACTGAGACTGTCCAGGTGGGTATCATTTTTACCATATCTCCTGTTCTTTATATGCTATTGCAATTGGTCTTCACTCCAAGCAGTGAGCTTGCTAATATCAGTCTTTGCACATTTTTTATAGACACGGCTCAGAGAGGTTGTTACTGACCGAAGGTCACACAGCAGTAAGATATGCAGAGCCGTGAATGAAATCCCAGCCTTTAGCCACCAAGTCTAGTGTTGACTCTATGAGTTATTTGAATGACACTCTAGGAGTTATTAGACTGTGATGAGATAGGAGTTATTAACATTTGTAATAGTAATGTCAGTCTAACACTGTTAAAAACCACAAAGTGCCAAGAGTAAAGAGTAATTGCAGCAATAAATGGTATTTTAAAGTGAGCTGAGGAATGAGTTCATGATGAATCAAGGAAGAAAGAGTGATGAATGGGAAGGAGCCAGATATCAGCCATACAGCCAAAGAGACATCTCGTTACAGCTCACTGTCGGCGGCCAGCTGGTCACGAGAGCTGCTCAGGCTCCAAACAGCTGAGGCCACAGTCTCTGACTGTCCAGGGAAGAGACCTTTTATGGGGGCTGGGATGGCAAAACACTAATATGGGAATATGGGGGGTAGCCTTTCCAGATCGCTTGGCAAAGAGGCAGTGAAGAGGCAGAAAGCTCTGCCCAAGGCCCTGAGAGACGGAGCCGGGGTAACAGGCTTCCTGAGGGGCTCCAGTGAAGACCCTGCAGCTCCCTCTGTTTGTCTTTGTCCCCAGGAGGACCAAATGGGGGACTGTTCCCAATTGAGTGTGTAGCGATGAAATGCGCCAGCTCCTCTGAAATGCTTTAACTCCTTAAACTCTCCTCCCCAGAATCATCCTAGTTACTGAATACAGTACCTTTCACTCCGAAAGTCGGTCCTTGGGAAGGCTGCCTCAGACAGGCAAAGGAGTTGACATTCAGGTGCGCGGTCAGAGCCTGCACAAGCCCAATCGTCACCGTGCTCTTCCCTTCGCCAAGCGGGGTGGGTGTGATCCTGATTTGAAGGGAAGAATGAATTTAGTAAAAATTTCCTAGGCCATCTGTGTGACACCAGTCTAAGATACCAGAACCAAATCAGAGGATGTACCAGAGAACATACAGTTCCAAAATCCACTCAACAATTCCATTTGCCTGGACCAGCATGCTCCACCCACATATCACTCTGGCCAGGCTTATGCTAAGTCAAGACACGGATACATCTTTACCAATGGATCAAAAAAGGAACAGTTATTGGAGAGTTAGCCTAATGGCAGTATTAATCTCAAGAAACGCCATACAACCACCCCTCAAAATTGTTTAAATAACCACATGATGTCATTTCCTGTTGGTGAGTAATTCGGTCTTCATCCTTCCTAAGACATTTACTGGGGGTGAGGAGTGCGGGCACAGGGCCTGGCTCAATGGCCTTTGTGTGTAGGGGGGCAGGCCAGACTCTCAGACCTGCAGAAGACCCTGAAGTCCACTTGTCCATCCCCTCCATGCCCAGGGTCTGTCCCTTCCTGCAGATGTCCCTGTGTGCCTGAACACAGACAGTGCCAGGAGCTCTGGTGCCCACTCACTTCCAGACAGCAGCGACAGAAAGGTCCTTGTTCTAAAGAGGAGACGCCTGCATTCCTGCTGATTCCTAGTTCTTGGAATCCTACACACTAAGCCTAATCCTAGTCCATATAACTGCCCTTCAATATTTGAAAAGAGTAAGTCCAAAGCCCTTCCACATTCTATAGGGACACTTCTGCCCCAGAGAAGCTTCCTGTCAAAACAACACCCTACAAAACTGAATATTCATGCATTCAGAACAACAGCACGGTCCAAAGAAACAGGCGGGGAGCCGATGACATTGTTCTTTGGTATACTGTAATGTAACCAGCACTAAAGTTTTTTTAAACTGTCATGTGAGCTTCTAATTTGGTCTCCTCTGAGAGAGCGTGGGCGGGGCTGTATAAGATACTCAATAGCAAGAAATCCGACAGTTTCCTGACCTGCCAAACCTGCAGGTGCATCACTGCTCCTGCAATACATTCATTTCAGCAAATATTTATCAAGTACCACGTGGCAGGCCCGGGGTTAGACCCTGGGGATAGAGAGATGATCAGGCCAGATTCCATCTCTGCTCTCACCGAGCGTCTAGCTGATAGGAGACATGGAGACAGCAGCAATCCCAGTACATGCGACAAACACAAAAAAGGGGAAAGAGGGTCATCTCACTGGGTTACGAGAGTGCATGGAAAAAGAATCTAAAGGATCTAGACTGAACACCAGGGAAGGCTTTCTGGAGGAAGTAACACCTAAGCTGAGAGTGGATAAATGAATAAATGCTAGCCGGATAACACTGAGGGTGGGCTGGGGGCAGGCAAGGACAGGTATATATATACGGGATGAATTATTTGTCCCTCCATTTGACAGAAGAGGAAACTGAGTCATAGAGAGTTTAAATAATGTGTCCAAGGCCATACAACCCATTGACAGCAGAGCTAGAATCAAACCCAGTCATCTGACTTTACTAGTCCATTTCCAAGGACAGAAACCAAAACCATAATTAGCCGTTTAAAGCACGGAAAGGTCAGATCACCCAGGGAGAGTACACAGAGAGAAAAAGGGGGTAAGGATGGCGTAGTACATTGCCTTTCAGGACTAGGCAGGAGAAGAAAGACCCAGGGCAAACCAGGAGGAACGGTTGCAGGGTGTCCAAGAGCCCCACACGGCCACATATGGACTACTGAGGACTGTTCTGCCTATCTGGGGTGTTGGACAGCACGAAGATCATGCATGGAGCTGTTCTTTTGCTCGTCAGCTTTCATTCGTGTTTAACGTGTGGCCCCAAACAACTCCTGTTCTTCTAAGGAGCAATGAGGTTGGACACCCAGGGAGATAAGGAGGAGGTGGGGCTACCCAGGGAAGTCTTGGATGAAGGCCAAGGAAGAGAATGTTTTGAGTGAGATGAAAGGAGTTAAACACCACTGAGTCTCCAAGTGAGGTGACCCCTGAGAAGCAGTCAGTAGATTTAGCAACAGGGAGGTCGCTGCTGACCGCTGCTGTGGGAGCCGGTGAGCCAATCTGAACGTCGCCAAGCAAAAGAAACCCCCAGCTCCTCAAGCCACATAGCACTAAATTATCGGTCGCCTCTGCATCTGTCTAAATAGCAACTTTGGAGCGGGATCAACATGAAGACTCAGAGTGACACAAAGGTGCTCATACTTTGAGTTGACTATTTATTTTCTTCGATACAGTGGGAATAAAGGCACTTAAAAGCCCGTAGGCATCACGATCTTCCAATAGCCTGTAAAGAAAATGTAGCATCAGACGTAGTGTAGTTTAAAGCACTGTACTGAGCATTCGGTGTTTGCAGAGGACTAAGTGGTTTACTTAAACTGTGTCACAGGAAGGATTACATTTTCATTCCCAAGGATATGGGAGCAGAGCTGCCAGAGACAGCCAAAGGCAGACACGCCCAGATGACCTCCTCCAACTTCAGCGAAGCATCCAATTCTTAATTAGAAACACAGGACTGCTCCACTTTCTGCCAACTCATACAATTCAGGAAAATCAGAAAGTAGGAAGTATTTATTGGGAGCAATAAAAGGAGAGGTGCAATAAAACATTTATTTCACCTCATTCCTGCATTTGGTATCAAACTTTCCCCCCCAGTATCCTTTGCTCAGATTATAAATCATCAAGTTGATGCAAAAAAGAACCAGCCCCAAGTAAATCTCCTTTCTTTTTCTAAAGAGCTTAGCGTTTATGGAGATTGGACTGCGACTGTGGTTTGGTACCTTCCTCAGCATCTTGGAGCAGATTAGGCACCCCACGCCCCATATCCTAGCGTGTTTACTACACGATCACTACATAAGATCACTACTTATGTGACAGCATCATAATAAGCTTTGTGACAGTGTCTATCTCACCTACAGGCCACAAGCTCAAGGAAGTCAACAAAAATCAAAAAGTAAAGTAGGTAACAACGTCCACTCTCCCTGCTCTCCGATCACCAGTTTAGGACACAGACTAGCAGAAAATAGCTGAGGATGTAAGGATGCCTTTTCTAAGATAATAAATAAATACAGTAGAACCTCCACAGCTGAACACCTCTGTACATTGACAACCTCCTCAACTTGACCTAATTTTCACAGACCAGACATACACATGACCCCAGTGTACAGTGGGCCTAGTTCCTTCTGTTGATCACCTCTATATGTTGACCAGTTTGTTACAGTCCCTTGGGTGGTCAACTTAGAAAGGTTCTACTGTACTATTTACTGTCAAATGCAACAAAAATTTGTCAAAGTACTCTGTGACAAGTTGGACACAATTTGAAAAAAGTTTATATTTACTCAAAGATCAAAAAGATTGCTTATATAAAGAGAAGTAGTAAAACTTCGAACCATTTTCCAGAATTTTGTTGAAGAGTATTATTGCCATTAGTCCCAGGCCTATCCATGAACTCCCAAACTACATGCTCAAAGAGCATGTGAAAATACAGCATTCATTATGGGCATCTTGATGACTTGGGACAGTTTTTTTGGTTTTTTGTTTATTGAGACAGAGTCTCACTTTGTTGCTCATGGTGTCATTGCTCCCAGCAACCTCAAACTCTTAGGCTCAAGTGATTCTCTTGCCTCAGCCTCCCAAGTAGCTGGGATGACAGGGGCCCTCCCGGCTATTTTTAGAGATGGGGTCTAGCTCTGGCTCAGGCTGGTCTCCAACCTGTGAGCTCAGGCAATTCCACCTCGGCCCCCCAAGTGCTGGGATTACAGGCTTGAGCCACCACGCCTAGCCGACGTGGAAGGTTTTTTAAAAAGTTTTTTATTATTTAACTATAAATTCCATAGTCCATTTTCTCATGTTTCCCATAACACTTGACTGAAGAAAACAATTTAAAGGCACTGTCAGGGTAGAGGTTTTTTCTAAATACCTTTGTTCTCTTTTGAGAGTAGTACAAATAAAAGGAAATCTTGTAGGTATGTAAATAGTTACTCAAGACAGAAAGGCAAAAATCTTTAAAAAGTCAGCAAAGATTATTTTTACATTGTACCAAAATAATGGGTTGAAACATTTAAAAAAGAAAAAACGGGCTCTGTGCCTGTGGCTCAACAGGCTAAGGCACCAGCCACGTACACCTGAGCTGGCGGGTTCAAATCTAGCCCAGATCTGCCAAACAACAATGACGGCTGCAACCAAAAAATGGCCGGGCGTTGTGGAGGGCGCCTGTAGTCCCAGCTACTTGAGAGGCGGAGGCGGGAGACTCGCTTAAGCCCAATTGGAGGTTGCTGTGAGCTGTGATGCCATTGCACTCTATTGAGGGTGACAGCTTGAGGCTCTGTCTCCAAAAAAAAAAAAAAAAGTGTATATATATATATATAAAAGAAAATCAGATCAGGTCTTTGGCATTCTGCAGACAAAGACAAAGTGACATGAAAGATTTTAATGTTTTCAGTGTGAGATTCAGTCTACTCACAAGCCAGTTTAAGCTGCCTTTTTAGCTTCTAGGTCCAAGTAATTCAGAAAAATTCTAGAAACTTCTGCATAGAAATTGGTGAAGGCCCAACAGAACCTGAGTACACATTCAAATGCCCTGCAGCTGCACTCAGAGTTAAGCTCTCAAACAAAATTCCTTTTCATTAGTGTAACTGGGAAAATATTTAAAGCCCCAGAGTCCCTAAGATTCTTTTGGCATATTTCCCTGAACAATTCCCAATACTTTTCATTTTGTCAGGCAAAGCAAATAAAGTGATGTGTAGGTGTAAATACCAAGCAATGTGTAGTTGATGAAATACAGATGATTCTGACTGAATACGAAACCCTGAAGTTTAAGAATGGCTTTATAAAAAAATTAATCTGTTCTTCGTTTTAGTTACTAATAATAGAAGTTAAAAAAAAAACTCATTGTTTTACATTTTAATCCCTCTATTGATACAGTGAAATCATATTTATACACAAATTCAAATGTACAATAACAAATATATTGTTAGGTTTATTGAAAAATAACTTGGGTATTTAAATTCTGATAAAACATGGGAAAAGACTTATGTTATGAGCTCAGTGTTTAACAAGTATGAGTGTATAGATAACATTCTAAAAGGAAATATACAGATTTGTAACACTTCTGAGTAATAAAGGACCTTTGTTTTCCTCCTTCTTTTTGCTTTTCTTATTGTTGAATTGATTTTACAATGAGTTGATACTATTTTCATAATAAAAAGGGAATTCAGAAAAAGGAAATAATTCTCCACTTAATGATGGTGTCATTAATATTTTTAAAGAAGTTATAAGAATGGTTTGATAAAGTCACTTTCTCCTAATTTTCGATGTGTTCAAAAGTAAAAATATGTTGTTCTTTGTGAGGTTTTTGTTTCTAGTCCTTACCTTAAATATTGTTATTGCTGTTAAATTTTAAGCCTTTTTAATTTTGTGAAGACTAAAAGTGGAAACCTAATAAACACATGTATATGTAAAAATTTTTAAAAATTTTTAAAAAAGTAAAAATAGGGAGGTGAATTTCATTTCAAATTGACTTTTCATTTCAGATTACAGATAAAATATTTGTCTATGTCTTAAACTGATCTCAATCATCTAACTATTAAAAGATTAGATACTATACCCAGTTTAAAAATTTGTAACCTGTAATCCTAGCACGCTGAGAGGCTGAAGTAAGAGGATCATTTGAGCTCAGTTCTGAACAGCCCGAGCAAGAACAAGAATCGGTTTCTCGGCTTGGCGCCCCCAGTTCAGTGTGGTTAGGACACCAGCCACGTGTACCAGGGCTGAACCTGGCTGGAGCCTGCTAAACAACAATGACAACAACAACAACAACTATAATAACAAAAATAGCTGGGCATTGTGGCAGGCACCTGTAGTCCTAGTCAGCTACTTCGGAAGCTGAGACAAGAAAATCACTTAAGCTCAAGAGTTTGAGGTTGCTGTGAGCTATGATGCCATAGCACTCTCCTGAGGGCAATAAAGTGAGACTCCATCTCAAAAAAAAGAATCTGTCACTACTAAAAATAGAAAAATTAGCTGAGCCTTGTGGCAGACACCTGTGTAGTCCCAGCTACTCAGGAGTCTGAGGCAGGAGGATCGCTTGACTAGGGGTTTGAGGTTGCTGTGAGCTGTGACACTATGACACTCTAGGCTGGGCAACAGAGTGAGATTGTCTCAAAAAAAATAGTAAAAAAAAAAAATTGTACTTGAGAATTCATGTTTAATTTTCACTACTATTTACAACATGGCAGGCCAACTTGGGCTCAGTCACAATTAGCAATTCGAGCACAGCAGCAGCGTCCTGCTGGGGACACAGCAGCCCTAGATGTCATCCCAAGCCAGCCATGCCCACCAGCGTTCTCTAGCTTCAGCAGGAGGCCAGGCTTTGACGATTTGATTCCTAGTCAGGAACTTACATCAGCACGGCTGTTGTTTTAGAAGTATTGATTCTATGTTCCCAACCAAGGGCAGGGCCATGTCTATTTGTGTTTTTACTTCCAATTCTGACAACCCCCCAGTGGAGTACATCATTCCATTAGAAAAACGGTTGTGTGGTTCTTCCTTCGTCAACTGAGAGCGCGTACTCGTGAGTCAGTCCTGCCATCCAAACACAGGGAGAAAACCCACCTGCCAACATCAAGCCTGCAAGAACCAGGGAACCAGGTCTGAAGGGGATGTTTTTAAGGTTCTTAATGTCTAAGAGTTTGTTTATTCATCATAAACAAATGTACATCAAGAGAACTTCTACGAAAAGAACCCTGACGAGATGCTGCCTCCGACCTCAGACTTGTCCTTTTCAGCTAGACAGGTGGGCAGAGGGCAGAGGGCGCCTGCAGGGGGGCCAACACCTCCCTCAGCAAGGAGCTTCCCCACAGCTCAGCTACGGGGATTTCAGGGTTTCAGTTGTAGGTTAGAAACTAACGCAGGAGTTCACCTGCAGAGAGCCTGGAAGCCTGAGAGAGAAATGTTAAGTCACTGGCAACGGAAGTGCTGCAGCAAAGTAGGAATTCCTTAAACCCAGCTCTCACAGGACTGATCTTGGCTGTCTGCGGCCCTCTTGTAAAAAAGTAACACAAGGAGGGATAAGAGAACTAAGGGGAGGTGGAAAAGGAAGAGAGGGAAGGAAAAGAGCTGTAAAGAAATTGCTACACCATTAAAGACGGGATACTATTATTGAATGGTATTTAGCTTTACGTACAGACTTTAAAATGTTGCCTCTGTGTCCAGGATGAGGTGTTTGGTTAAAAAAATAAAGTTACCTCTAGGGATCTAAGGAGATACATAATCGGACAAACACACAAATACGCATGCCCAAGAGGGAACAATTTAATTGCCCATTGATAGAGAATTAGTTAAATAAATTATGGAACATCCCTATCAAATATTCAAGTCATCTTTTTCATATCAATACAAAGAAATAGAATCGAGCTGTACTGTCAGTAGCTCAGCCACAACAGTGCCTGTCAGTGGAACCAGAGGTGCCAGAAGACGAGTAAAATGGAATCTACCCATCCCAGGCATTGTGATCCCCCCACCCCTCTTCTCTAGCATGTTTAGGAATCTGGGATGTGAGGCCAGTTATGTGGCTCACACCTATAACCCCAGCACTCTGGGAGGCCTACAAAGGAGGATCACTTGGCCCCAGGAATTCCAGATCAGCCTGAGCAAGAGCAAGATGCCGTCTCTACTAAAAGTTAACCAGGCTTGGTGGCCAGCGCCTACAGTCCCAGCTACTGGGAGCCTGAGGGAGGAGGATCGCTTGAGCCAGTAGTTTGGAGTTGCTATGAGTTAGGCTAAGGCCGTGGCACTCTAGCCTTGGTAACAGAGTGAGACTGTCTCAAAAAACAAACAAACAGGCTCAGCACCTGTAGCTCAGTGAGTAGGGTGCCGGCCACATACACCAAGGCTAGCGGGTTCGAGCCTGGCCTGGGCCTGCTAAACAACAACAAATGCAACCAAAAAGTAGCTGGGCGTTGTGGCGGGTGCCTGTGGTCCCAGCTACTCAGGAGGCTGAGGCAAGAGAATCGCTTGAGCCTAGGATTTGAGGTTGCTGTGAGCTGTGACGCCACGTCACTCTACCAAGGGCGACATACTGAGACTCTGTCTCAGAAACAAAAAAAGATAATAAACTCTGGGATGTAAGCATCAAAATGTTATATAGTCATGAAAAATGATAACACAGCTCTATATTCAGTCACAAGGTACACAACACACATGGCTGAATAATCAAGACACTTAGAGAACAGCATGTCTAGTATGACCTGACTTATTGAAAGACTCTATCCATGTCAGGATAGTCCTCAAGTGTAGCGCCTGTGGCTCAGTGGATAGGGTGCTGGCCCCATATACTGAGGGTGGCAGGTTCAAACCCAGCCCTGGCCAAATTGCAACAACAACAACAAAAATAGCTGGGCGTTGTGGCGGGCACCTGTAGTCCCAGCTACTTGAGAGGCTGAGGCAAGAGAATCGCCTAAGCCTCAGAGTTGGAGGGGGCTGTGAGCTATGATGCCACTGCACTCTACTGAGGGCAATAAAGTTGAGACTCTGTCTCTTAAAAAAAAAAAAAAGATAGTCCTCAAATGTTTCACAAAAACTGCAGCACTTGCCTCTGGGCAGTAGATGTGTGATGTTTTACTTTCTTATTTCTATTTTTCTGTATTTTTGGAATATTTCTACAGTGAGACACTATTATTTTGATAACCGGAAAAATAAAGAAAAAAGGACTTACATTGATAAGTAAATATGTGGAAAAAAAGTTAACTATGAGTCAAGTCCAGTTTACAAGAATGTCCTCTGCTTAACACATAGGCTTTTGCACCTCAAGCCTTGGCCTATACATCATAAGCACAGTCCCTGCAATGAAATTTCAAGACAACAAAGGAATTTATACGTCTCTTGATGTTCCCTCAGGTCACATGGAACAAATACTTGAAAGCCCTTGCTTTCTATCATCTTTTCAGCTAGTGAACACATTTCTTTCTTAAAAGAGAGGGGGAAAAGCAAATACTGCTTTTCACAGAAATTAGAAATGTTTCTTTTATCAAATAACCAACATAAATGAAAATGGTACCACACTAGTTTTGAAATGCAGGAAAAGAGAAATAATGAGTTTGTACAATGCAGATATACACATAAAACGTATTAAGGAAATTATCAGAAAAACATAAGGTTCACATAGTTATTTGTGCATTTTTCCATTAAAATATTTCTCAGTAGAAGGCATGAAAAAAATCTGCTAAGTTCAAAATATTTTACTTTCAATTCTTGTTTTGATTTTTATCCTGAACGGCTAAATAAAAAAACTCAAGGGAGCAGGGGTGATCGCAGCACAATATAAGAAACAACTGGATACACTTTCTGCTGCATATTTTATAGAGGGAACTAATGTGTTCTCCACTGAAAATAAAAACTTACCTGGTGCCAAATGAAGTGAAATGGACAAAAATCATGTCAAATTTGAGAACAGGGTGGGATTGGAGGGGTGTGAGGACAGAGAAAGATAGGGAAGAGAGTTTTACAAAACATGCCTCCTTAGTAGAGAAGATTTTACTTTATTTTTGTGTTTTTTTTTTTTACATATTAGGTCATTTATTTTTATTTTTTTTTATTATTATTAAATCATAGCTATGTACATTAGTGCAATCAAGGGGTACAATGTGCTGGTTTCATATACAATCTGAACTATTTTCATCAAACTGATTAAGATAGCCTTTATGGCATTTTCGTAGTTATTGTATGAAGACATTTGTATTCTGCATTTAGTAGAGAAGATTTTAAATGTAGTCTTACCCAGCAACTAAGACGTATTTTCCATCTGCTTGATCCTTTAACCTTTCCAGCAGGGACAAACGTACTTTGGCTTTGCTTTTGCCATAGATTTCAATTTCATCTGCAAGCAATCCTATCTCCTTGGCAAGGACATCCACAGCTTTTGGAGTCTGTCCTCTTGAAATCTCAATATCGCTGGGAGGAGGGAAAGACAGCACAAAAAGAGGCAATGTTGTCAGCTTAGGTGGTCGCAAAACAGCCATACATCAAGCCAACAATTAAGTCAACGAAAGTGCTTTGTGGTCTTTTCTCCCAGGCAGTATTAAGCACAACTGCTAACAATTAATGTGTATGCAAAAATGGTGCAGACTTTTAGAGCTGCAACTCCTAAATGCACGCCAAGATCCTAGAACTGGGTCCAACTATAGGAATAACACCTTTGCCGCAGGAAGAAGGGAACTGCATGTCACAGTGTGTCCAAGGGCCCCCTGCAAGTCTGAATCCTCAACAGAGAAAGAGCTCCACCCGGGCCACCACTGTATTCCCTAGCCGAGAATAGAAGGGTTATTGCACAATGCTCGCCCACTGGGCTAGCCACATGTGTCTCCTGGCTACTCACAAATGTGGAAATGCTATTTTGTTTTATCTGTGTCCATACTTCCCCTCTCTTTCCTTTTTCTAGTCCAAAATCATATTTCAAAATATTTTAATAATTACATAACTGTCGGTAAAAAGACCCAGTGGCTCAAGTTCAGCTTCTGACTGAGGAAGTATCAGGAACTCTGGGGTGTCTCTGGGCACATCACGTAACTCCTCTGTTTTACTGGCAAGAGGAGAATGGCGCTGCTCATCTCATAGGAGCGCTCGGACACCAGCATGAGTAATGCCGTACTCTCCAGACAGAGCCAGCTGGGGCTCGGGTGCTCTGTGATTTCTTCATAGTGGGGGGTCCAGGCATCTGTCTTGCTCACTGACCATCTATTTGAGAGTGAGAACTGGAGGACACACCCAGAGCCTTGAGCACGGGAGAGCAGGTGTCAGGGAACAGCTCGTAAGGGTCACATCAGTGAGGACAGCCATCCCCTGATTAGCACTGGAGCACTTATTTGTAGAAGAGCAGACTGCTGAGGGTGGTACCTGTGGCTCAAAGGAGTAGAGCGCCGGCCCCATATGCCAGAGGTGGCGGGTTCAAACCCAGCCCCAGCCAAAAACTACAAAAAAAAAAGGCTCAAAAAAGAGCAGACTGCCCCCTTCTTGGGCAGCCAGTCCTCCCACCCGATTTCTACAGTGGCTACCACCTGCAATCTACTCTCAGCCCGCCAACTGCCTTATATTCTCCTCCAGGACCCTGGGACTGGGAGGTCTGGCCTTGGGGTAAGACACAATAGCAAACACACTTCCATGCAGACTTCTCCAAAGGGCACCAGGGAAGCTAGGAGGGGGGGACAAGGCCTCAGGCCCTTGAGGGGTGAGTGCTGGACTTCTGCCAGGAAACTCGCCCTGCCCATCCTTTCCAGTTGTCTGCCTACCCAACAGTTCCGTCACTTTTCCTTCTTAGATATACCTTTTCTTGTTTTTCTCCTCCCATACTCTCCTGAACTGAACAGTCTAATCTTAGAGAATCTCTAAGGTTTTCTCTTCACTAGCTAAAGAATCCTAGTGACATCATTTTGATTGTTGAGTGATTTACAAACTACTCAACCTACCTTTCTTTTCCCAGTAGCTCTAAAAACCCAATTTGGTTAAACAATTAAAGCACTCCCCTTCCCCCACAAGTAGGAATGACTTTGAAAGACCTTGCAATTTGGTGGCGTCTATCTTCATCTATTTTTAGCTCTCTGAAAGTAGAGTTTATTGATTTACACTGAAAAACTAAGGCCCTAAAGATGACATAAATAATTTCAAAAAATAAGATATTTCATGAAACAGACTGTACAACTATAGGGATGAGGTTACAAAGAATAACATCCCTCCTTGGAATTCACGTATTGATGAAGACAGAGCATGACTAACATGTTTAGTCTATTGCAGGGGTGAAAACAGCCTGGAGGTTTCACCCGCTGGTGGGTGAGTGTACGATGGAATGTTCGGCAGCCCAAGGAAAGTAGAGGTCAATTCTCAAAAGTTAACTAGTTATCAGGTCAAAAAAGAGTCAACTACTAGAGGGCTTTTTAGCTACTTGACACAGTGCTGGCCCTGAGGAGCACACCTGGATGAAGGGGCAGAGCCAATTCCCTTGGGTAGGGCCCACAGAGGTGAGGCACCACCGGCTAGAGCCTGGGGCTCTCAGGCTCAAACATCATGTCCAGTGAACACTCCAAATCCCGCGTTGAGGATGGCTCTGCGATTTGTACTTCTGAAGTTATACAGAGACAGTACGCAGCCTAGACCTCATCAAACACCACTCTGAGGAAAACACCCTTCTTGACTATCAAACACTGTCCTATCAGACTGCTCTGAAGAAAGCTGATTTCACTCCCACGCGGAATAATAACACCTGATTTGGTTGTTCATTCTCCCCCCAGACTACGAACCACCTACATGGCCCAGAAGACCATGCTAATCGGTGTGCTGGCCCATGTCTAACACTGAAGAGCAATTTCCAAGGATGGTATTATCCTACTTTGTCAAGTCTAAAATCATTTTATGGACCACTAATTGAAAAAAACCAAAAAATTAAAAAAAAAATTGCTATTTAAATCAGGAAATATCACTGAATGAAATGAAAAAATATGCATTCTTAGAATTGATAGTGTGTAATAACATGTCATTTATGATTAGATTTTGGAGGATTTATAATACCAAAAACAAGTATGGCAATGTAATGATTAGAGAAAATTATTACTGGGCACGGTGGCTTATGCCTGTACTCAGCTACTTGGAAGGCTGAAAAGGGAGGGCACAAGGGTGCAGGGAGGTATGACTGCACCACCAGACTCCAACCCGGGCCACAGGGCGAGACCCTGTCTCCTTGCCCCTCCCCTGAGGAATGGTGGCTACCTGAGTTGGGGAGATGACACTGGTGTGAACAGATCACGAGGGTTACCTTGGTACGGGGGAGAGAGGCTGAAGTTTCAAGCTGTGAAGCCTCCACCTCCG
The DNA here is from genome assembly GCA_963573935.1 of Arctocebus calabarensis. NCBI lineage: Eukaryota > Metazoa > Chordata > Mammalia > Primates > Lorisidae > Arctocebus > Arctocebus calabarensis. The sequence goes on from CAUYON010135592.1 coordinate 21,582, forward strand.
GTGCTGCTGCTCACGAAGCCATCTCCTCCCACTGCTGACCATGTTCTGCAGCGGAGATGCGGAGAGAGGCACACGTTACGTGGGAAAAAGCTCACAGGGGAGGCGCTTCCCCATATATTTTCATAGGTGCTACCATACAAAAGATGAGAACTGCACAATGAACCAAGGGAATTGTACGAAGCATTTTATTCACATGTAACGAGGTTCATAGGCTTTTCTTAGAAAGCAAAATGTGAAATAATAAGTGTTCGCAAAAGACGTCAAGTGCATGGATAAAATGATACCGAGTGGGTGTTTCACCTACATTAGAAAAGGAAAGTGAGGAAAGCACAAGATTGCATGATGATCAGCTCAGATGCTGAGCTTCTGAAATTTGCAACACCATTTCAAGTATCATTCCTCTGTAGTTGGTATAAAAAATAAGCAGATCAAATCATTGCATAGTGAGATATATATAAATGTGCATATATATATTTACCAATTATAGAAACATGAAGTAAAAATAAATAACAATAAAAAGAAATAAAATTTGGCTTTAGCAGAAATTTAAGTTAGGGTGGCTCCATAGCTCAGTGGGTAGGGCACCAGCCACATACAGCAAGGCTGACGGGTTTGAACTGGCCTAGGCCAGCTAAACAGCAATGACAACTGCAGCAACAAAAAGATAGCTGGGCATTGTGGCGGGCGCCTGTAGTCCCAGCTACTTTGGGAGGCTGAAGCAAGAGAACCGCTTAAGCCCAAGAGTGGGAGGTTGCTGTGAGCTGTGATGCCACAGCACTCTACTGAGGGCGACATAGTAAGAATCTATCTCAAAAAAAAAAAAGAGAAAAGAAAAGAAATTTAAGTTAGACTCCATAGAAAAATGTCCTACACCCCTTTTAAAGGTTAGGCAGTTTGAATTGTATATTACCTTGTATACAAAAAAGAAAGGAAGCAAAACTTGCTTCTGTTTAATTCCACTGAGGTTTGGGTTTCTCCTCTGCCAGTTAATGCCACCCCTGCAGTCACCATCACTGCAGATTCCAGCCACAAGAGAACATGCACTCAGTCTTTGTATACAGTAAAAAGCTGGGGACTTTGGACTTTAGGGCACATAGAGATTGGTAGTTTAAAAAGATGGTTACAAATTTTTTAATAGTCCTGTCTTCAAGAGGTGAGTCCCAGTCTCTTTCCCTTGAATGCGGACTAGACTTACTGACTCTAGTCTAACACACAGAAGAAAAGGGAGCAACGGCAGTGATTCCAGAGACTGGGTGTATAACACACAGCAGCTCCCCCCGTGCTCGCTCCCTTAGACTCCTCATTCTGGGGAATGGTAGCTGCCAGACTGTGAGCAGCCCGACCGAGAAGTCCACCTGATGCGGAAGTACGACATCTGGCCAATAGCCAATGAAGAATTGAACAGTACAACAGTCCAAACAGGCCAACTGCCATGCGAGTGGGCCTTCTCGAGGTGGCCCCTCCAGCCCCAGTCAGGCCTTCAGACAGCTGCAGCCCCAGCCGGCATCTTGATTTTGACTGAGCCAAAACCATCCAACCTGCCTATCTGCTCTCTAATCTCTGACTCACAGAAACTGAGTGAACCAAACCATACATGTTTTGTTGTTTCAAGTTGCTAAATTCTGGGGAGTGATTTCTTACATAGCACTAGGGAACTAATGTGTAAACCCTGATTTGGGTTCCTGCCCCATGCATTCCATGTAATCACTGACAAATAATACAGTCTTTGTAAATGTCCTTTTTCATTATTAATCAATAGGGCAGGTTGTTCTCTGTGTAAAGTGTTTAACATTTTAAGTGGGAAAAAGAAAACACTTGCAAAAGGTTAGCAGCTATTACTAACCAAATCTCTAAACTCAGAATTGTCAGACGGTCATGTCAAACACACCTGAATCCGCAGAGCTGCAGCAAGAAGACTCACGTCACCCTCCTCAATGAGTCCAGTAAAATGTACCCCGGGAGAACCATACCTAACATTCCCTGCAAAAGAAATTGGGGAGAAAAACACTTTGAGCATATAGTCATTCTCAATTGCTCCTTGTAAAAAGCCAGCACCCTGAGTAATGGTCTGATTTTCAACCAAGCTGGGCTAGCGGGCACAGCTGCAGGACGGTCAGCTGCAGCGCTGGGGCTCTTCATTGGGGCTGCTTCACGTTGCACATCTAAGAAAGGTCCAGCTAGACTGTGTACCTGGGATAAACGGATTCAATGATAAGTTTTATTTAATAAATGTAACAAAGCACACTGTGTTTTGGAAACTCACAACTCACATTGAACCAGACAGAAACATTTAGGCACGCTGCCTTGTCAAACAACTCCCAATGTCATTATCATGATTTTTAAAATAGGGTATATTTGAGAAGTAAACAGGAGCTCAAGACATTTCATAGGGAACATTAGAAACATTTAACAGGTAGGTGGCATGGTCTGCACATTAGGCCACAGAATTTAGAGTTAGACCTGGATTAAAATCATGCCTCTTCCTCATGCTAGCAGTTGTGACTTTGAGCTCATTAATTAATGTGTGTGAGATCAACCTTCTAGAATGCTATAAAAATGAAATGAAATATAGTATCTAAAGGGCTTGACCTATAGTGTGTGTTAAAACTCCTATACTGGTTAGAAGAAAGCGACAGAGATGTATGTCCCACAGCATAATGTGTTAGAAGCACTTCCTAACCAAAGATTTTTATTTTTTGACACAGTGGGGCTTGATTTTACTGGATGAAGCATTTCTAATCTTTACTGGATAGTATGTAGAAAACACAAGTGATTTCATTTCTAGATCAAAATCAGAAGAAGGATAAGGCTGGCCAGTGTGTTTGGGGAAAGATTAGGCTTTCCTGGATAATTTTCTTAAATTCCTGTCATAGAAGCAATATAACCAATTTCCTATCAAAATGAAGAAATTACACCTTAGGATATTAATTTTGAGAATTACCTTATTTTCAAAACAGAAAGATGTTGATTATAATTCTATTCTTCCTTCCTTTGTTTAGCTCTTACAAAATGTGTAAGAAGGAAACACACCAGCAAAACGCTTTGGCCTACATCCTCCCCCAGAGAAAAGAAATATTTCTAAATAGTAACTTTTTTGAATTAAGAAACGATTTTCTTCTCTTTTGGACAACTGTTCTCTCAAATGATTCACTTTGCTGCCAATCGTTTGCAAGAAAGAGCCCAAAATACTTTAGAGTATGTGTTTGTGATGTTCCATTGTCAAACGTGTTAAGGGTATTGGGATCGTATCCCTCAGGTATTGTTTAAAGATTACTAACAATTCAGTTTTATAAATTACATTTAGGCAAAAGCCAAGAGTTGAGGGGATGAGAAAGATTTTGTTTTAACCACCAGAGATCTGATCTCTAGATCTTATCCAACTACTACAGCAAAGAAAGATGCTTCTCTCATTCTTCTATTCAGGTTTATAGACCAAGAAGAAAAAGGTACATTTGAGGAGTTGGGGACAATTTATAGCTGCATGTTCCCGGAATACGCTCACAAATACCCTTGTGAATGAAGACTACCTCACTCCACAGTTACCAGGGAAATAATTCCTCCTATAAGTTCAGTCACTTTCGTAACAGAATTTAGCAGAAGAGAGAATTTACTACTTTGAAAAGCTATATCACAATATGTCCATCCCTCTCACAAACAATTTCAACAAGCATAATAAGCCATGTGATGAACAAAACCGACTCTTTCAAAGTTGCAAGCTCCAGAAGGCAGGGAGCACATAGCACGCTACTCTCTCCTTTTAACCAAAACACCATTTAAAGTCATGAAAAAGATACGACAAATGAAAAGAAATCCTAATAGTAAAAAGTGTACCACGAATGGAACAGAAATCTTGAGAAATTTGTGGACTAGAGAAGCAAGCAGGATCAGACTGATGACAAACCCAGAGGGGCGGATTCTATAATCCCACACACTAACAGAAGCCGGCGGCAGAGGAAAACTTTTTCTCCGTGGGAACCCTGGTTAAGACCCAAATTCAGAGTCAGAAAGTGTAAAAAGCATGGGCGGCGCCTGTGGCTCGAGTAGGGCGACAGCCCCAAATACCAAAGGTGAGGGGTTCAAACCCAGCCTTGGCCGACTGCCAAACAGAAAAATAGCCAGGCGCCTGTAGTCCCGGCTACTCGGGAGGCTGAGTCAAGAGACTCGCCTAAGCCTAGGAGTGGAGGTTGCTGTGAGCTGTGTGACGCCACAGCACTCTACTGAGGGCGATAAAGTGAGACCCTGCCTCTACAAAAAAAAAAAAGTATAAAAAGCAGAAATGAACAAAGTGGCGCTCCTTAAAACACTAAATGATGTCCACTGGCCAAAGGGAAAGTTGACTTTGCTTACGAACAGTGTTGCCTCCTGATTTCTTTTCTTTTTTCTTTTTTGAGACAGAGTTTCACTACATCACCCTTGGTAGAGTGCCGTGGTGTCACAGTTCACAGCAACCTCAAACTCTTCGGCTTAAGCAATTCTCTTGCAACAGCCTCCCAGGTAGTTGGGACTACAGGCGCCTGCCACAATGCCCCCGGCTACTTTTTGTTGCAGTTGTCCTTGTTTTTAGCTGGCCAGGGCCTGGTTCAAACCACCAGCCTAGGTGCATGTGGCTAGTGCCATAACCACTGTGCTACGGGCGCCGAGCCAGCCTCCTGATTCTTATGCCTAGTAGACTAAAGTTTCCAAAGGTCACTTTTGGCCCATTAAAAAACATGCAATGAAAAGCAACCAGCTTAGTGTAGTCCCAGCTACTCGGGAGGCTGAGGCAAGACAATTGCTTAAGCCTAAGAGTTTCAGGTGGTTGTGAGCTGTGATGCCACAGGACTCTACCGAGGGCAACATAATGAAACTCTGTCTCAAGAAAAAAAAAGAAGGTTGTTGAAAATATTACAGAACTGGCTTGGCACCTGTGGCTCAGCAGGCTAAGGCGCCAGCCATGTACACCTGAGCTGGCGGGTTCGAATCCAGCCTGGGCCCGCCAAACAACAATGATGGCTGCAACCAAAAAATGGCCGGGCATTGTGGCAGACACCTGTAGTCCCAGCTACTTGGGAGGCAGGGGCAGGAAAATTGCTTGAGCCCAAGAATTGGAGGTTGCTGTGAGCTGGGATGCCACAGCACTCTATTCAGGATGACATCTTGAGGCTGTGTCTCAGAAAAAAAGACAAGAAAAGAAACAAAGATTTTTAAAATGTAACACTGGCATTTTATTTATTTTTACATACACACATATGCACCTATATTCTAAACTTTCAAAGAAACTTCCAGGACTAATATTCTCTTTTTGCAGAAACAGTCATCGGATCTTTAGTAATGCTTTTATTATAATAGTATTTTCATTTTTATGGAAAAATGTAGTTATTGCAGATTTTCTACCATGAGCTTTTGCACTCAGAATCAATACACTCTTATAATTGAATTAAAAGTTCTAAATCCAAGGAATTTGAAGCAATTTAGACTGATAATTCAAGGAATAGGAATATATTCTTTTTTTTTTTTTGACAGTCTCAAGTTGTTGTCCTAGGTAGAGTGCCATGGAATCATAACTCACAGCAACCTCCAACTCTTGGGCTCAAGCGATCCTCTTGCCTCAGTTTTTCTATTTTTTAGTAGAGACAGGGCCTTGCTTTTGGTCAGGCTGATCTGGAATGTGCGAGCTCAAGCAGTCCACCTGCCTCAGGTTCCCAGAGTGCTAGGATTATGGGTGCAAGCCACCATGCCCAGCCAGGAATACATTTTTAATAAATTTCATGGCTAAAAAGAATTGGGAAAGGAAATGTTATTTCTCTCCCTTGCCTGTGTAATCATAGACTTGTGCCAGGAGGTTCTCTAATCTGGGCCTAGGAGACATCTGGGGTTCGGAACCCAACAGGGTTCTGCCCCAAACCTGGAAGGGCCCTTTCACTTCCCACAGTGCTCTCACGTAACTCATGATTCCTCCAGGGACAAGTCAATGAATCACTTTATAAGGCAGCCTTTCATTTACAATCTTTCTTATAACCAAGCTTTATCCAATGAGAACATTTAAGGCCAAAATGTTATCATGCTTTCCTTGAAAATCAGAACAGCCCTTCTCCTGACATGAGCTGTTCTGAGACCACCCTGGCTACTTTGCCAGAACCATCAGTGAAGTGGGAGGGAACAAGGCAAATTTCCGTCTTCCTGTCATCCCTGCTCTGTGGAGACTTCTCAGCTTTTACATAAGTCTGGCCAAGAGCCCCTTTCTTATCGCACAAGTGCTCTAGGAGCCCATAGACTGAACTCTCCGATGTTTTTCCCCCTTGAGGAGAACAAGTTACTCTAAAAAGTTTATGTGAAGTTTTACAATCAGGAAGAGCTAAAAATTAGAAACTAGCATAGATAAGACCCTTTTTTAAAGGAAAAAAATCTCGGGTGACTGGTTTATAAGTTAAATATATTAACTTTGTAGGATAAAAAGTAAAAGCAACAAGTGAAACTAGTATGACTCATTTAGCATAATTCTCGTGACAGCACATTCCTAGTTTAAGTCATTTGAATCCTACTGTCAAGTGACAGTGTATCATTAATTTTTATAAGAATACAATGTAAGAAATGTTTAAAGGGATATAAATAAAATACAGTGGAACTGTTGCAGGAAGACGAGGCCCAGTGGAGAGAAAGAGCACTCAAACACCACGTTTATGAGAGGGAGGGCTTTATTCACCAGCCTGGAGCTTACAGCATAGAAGAATTCCAAATGGCTGTGCTCCCCATCTAGCTTGATCTTTTCCTTTTAATTGACAGTCAAAAAGTTCCACCCCACAGGTACCCTTCTCATTGGCCAGGTTCAATCAAGCGGGAGATGCTATTCTAGCTCCTACAGAACTACAGGATTTCACAGAACTTGGAAATTTCCAAGTTCCAGGAAGTTAAGTTTACAAATTCCTAAGGGCTGAGTCACCATGGAGAGGACCCTGCAAGTGTATCCTTGTGCTCTCCTGGAGAAGACTGGTTTTCCTAGACCTCACCCTTCTCGGGTATCCTCTCTCAGAACTTCTGTAAGTTGACCGGCATATAGAGGTGGTCAATATAAGGAAAACAGAAAACTAGCCAGATGTTGTGGTGGGTACCTGTAGTTCCAGCTACTTTGGAGACTAAAGAAGGAGGATTGCTTGAGACCAAGAAGATTGAAATAGGGCTACATATTCTAAATTATTTAGTTGTTTTAAAAAAGCAAAAAGCCAGGCTGGGCTCAGTGACGCAGGCCTCGGTGCTTTGGGAGGCTAAGACAGGAGGACTGCTTGAGTCCAGGCACGTGAGGTTGCCAAGAGGTATGATGATGCCACTGCACTCTAGCCTAGGTAACAGAGCAAGACCCTGTCTCAAAATAAATCAATTAATTAAATTATTTTTTTCGAAGTAAAAAAAACAAATATGTTGCACTGAGAACTTAAAATGGAAAACCAACAATACATCAAGGATAGAGCCAGAATATTAAAAAAAAATAATAAAATAAACAGGTAAGAGACATAAGGGATTTTAGAATGAAGTTCAAAAGTGGTAAGCAAATATCCCTATTTTATTCCAAATACTTTAGGACAATGATTAAATTACATACATGTCTAACTGCTTGAAAGCTGCCTTCTTACATTTTCAGAATTTTTTTAGACTTCTTCCTTCCCTGGGCTTGATTTTTCAGACATAAACTTGAACTCTGCTAAGGTGAAGTCTGAACTCCATTATTCTGTGTGTTGGGGACGACAACAGTTGAGGGAGGGGGTACAGGGAATGGACCTACGTGTATTCAGAGTCTCGAAGGGGCACCGCCCCTGAGCTACCACCTCAGTCATTCCTCCCGGAAACTTGGCACCCATTTTACCTCCAAGGAAATTGAGAGCTTACGTGGTTTACTCATACACAGTCAAAGTGCAAAAGCTTAAAAAAATCCAACTCTCTTTTCCTCCTTAGGTTAATCCTGATTTGAATGTCCATGCTCTTTCTACTGTCTTACACCACCTCTCTTCACAGCCGTAAGAGGGAAGGCCCACGGTCCCCGGGGATCCTCCCCTTCCTCAGCACAGGCTGGGACTCGACACTAAATAGAATTATGTTTACTTAAAAGGATGCAGTAAACTACTTCACATCACGAAGTTGTCTTTTGATGCTATTCTGTGGGCCCAAGCTTCTCCCTGGTCTCTTTAGGGTACATGAGCAAGTCCCAATAGTTTGGGTACAAAACAGTCTTGCTTCGGGAAAATTCTGCTCTTTAGCAAGCAGGGTATTACAAGATCACAGCATGCTTTTTTCATTTGAAACAGGGTCTCTTTTTAAATAAATACGTCATAATTTTTATAAGCTAGAAAACAGAACATTAATATTTCCCAGTTTTGAATCTAAACATTTGACTCACATACTAACAGAGGGAACAGACCCAGCAAGTTAGGTGTCACTGTTTCCTGAGCTCTGCTTCTGGGATATCAGCCATTGGGAAAATCTCTCCCAGGATTAGGTATTCGATAAAAAGCCTCTACAGAATTACCTCATCATAAATCATCCTATCCCATCTAACTTTTTCAGGGGTGAGGGGAAGGGATCCTGTACCATTAAGGTGAGAATAAAAATTTAGTTATAAAACTCTTCACCTCACCACAAACTTATTAAAAATTCTGCTGATCTTAAGTAAAAGCACTTTTCTTTCTTTCTTTTTTTTTTTTTTTTTAGAGACAGAGTCTCACTTTGTTGCCCTTGGTAGAGTGCTGTGGTGTCACAGCTCACAGCCACCTCCAGTTCTTGGGCTTAGGCGATTCTCTTGCCTCAGCCTCCCGAGTAGCTGGGACTATAGGCGCCCACCACAGCGCCCGGCTATTTTTTGGTCGCAGTGTGATGGGGGCCAGGTTCGAACCTGCCAACCTCGGTATATGGGACCGGCGCCCTACTCACTGAGCCACAGGCACTCCCCAGCATTTTTCTTTTTAATAATGTTTCACATGTCTATTTCTTTGTTTAAAGTGGCAAGATTATGAAGAAAAAAGGGGAGAAAAAGTTCATCCATTTATTCATAGATTAAATTTTTACTAATCCAAGTTGGGAAACTATAGCTTTTGATTATTTAGAAATGTAACACTGTTATGGACAGTACCGCCCGGAGATGCTCATGTGTGCCATCAACACAGACAGCGTCCCTCATCTTCATCCCCACAGCTGCCCTGCCAGCCCCATTTTCAAATGGGAGGAAGTCTAAAAAAAAGTCTTAAAATGTGCCACAAACTAAAAACCACAAGCAGAATGCAATGCGAAGGTGATGTTTATTCACTCATTCAACACACAGTATTCACTGAGCCCTTACTAGGTGGCAGGCACTGTCCTAGGCACTGCGCATTCAAAACTCAACACAAAAACTGTGACAACCTGGGCGGTGCCTGTGGCTCAGTAAGTAGGGTGCAGGCCCTGTATACCGAGGGTGGTGGGTTCAAACCCAGCCCCAGCCAAACTGAGACAACAACAAAAATAGCTGGGTGTTGTGGCACCTGTAGTCCCAGCTACTTGGGAGGCTGAGGCAGGAGAATTGCCTAAGCCCAAGAGCTGGAGGTTGCTGTGAGCTGTGATGCCACAGCACTCTACCGAAGGCGACATAGTGAGACTTACTGAATTGTTTCAAAATATACAAACAGTTCCCAAATTACCATGTTCTTCACCAACTGTATTTTGACTTTACAACAGTGCCAGAGCTATACATGTTTAGAAGAAACTGTACTTTGAATTTTGATCTTTTCTTGGGAGCCCCACTCAAGACATTGCGCAGGAACAACAATGAACCCAGTCAACCCTGTAATTAACAGCAAACCACCAATGCTCTGCAGAGTACTGAGTCTCCAGCATTTGTTGGACATCTGTGTTTAGCATCCCATCAAGTCCACTGAACGCCCATATCTGCTCTAGGATATTTTCAATTTATGAGTTCAGCAGGGTGTAGTCCATTTTAAGTCAAGGATCAATTGTATGTTTTAATCTTATTACCCCCTGCAAGAGAATTGTTACATTGGGATCTAATGTTTTGAGGAACGCCTTTTTCAAAAAAATAAGGGTTATAGGAGCCTTATTAAAGGCCAGGTACAGTGGCTCACACCTATAATCCCAGAACTCTGGGAGGCCAAGGCTGGTGGATTGCTTGAGCTCAGAATTTCAAGACCAGCCTGAGCAAGAGCTAGATCCCATCTCTACTAAAAATAGAAAAAGTAATGGCTCAGCACAGTGGCTCATGCCAGTAATCCTAGGACTCTGGGAGGCTGAGGCGGGTGGCGGGTGGATCTAAGCTTACAGGTTTGAGACCAGCCTAAACCAGAGGGAGACTTTGTCTCTAAAAATAGCCGGGCATTGTGGCGGGCACCTGTAGTCCCAGCTACTCAGGAGGCTGAGGCAAGAGAATAGCTTGAGCCCAAGACTTTGAGGTTGCACTGAGCTACAATGACACCATGGCATGCTCAGTTGTCACTGTCATATGATGACAAAGTAGACTCTTCTATCTTCAGGCAGGACTGTGACAAAATTGTCATAAATATGAACTTTTAAACAAAAAATGGCAAGTGAATATTGCACCAAAACAGCATTCATTTAATGGAAACAAATTTCAGAATTAACTTTCTTAATCTAACTGGGATTTTGGACACAGGAACAAATCTTGTTCACCATCAATGGGTTAGGCATTGGTGGTCTTTGGGGATTAAAAAGAGTTATATGCAGAAACCACACATATTTTACATAGTATATTTCTTCGAATTGTTGAAAAGAGCCATTAACCCCCCACTCACACTGTATCTCTAATTGCTTCATTGAACTGTGTGATTTGGGATTTTGTTTGGGGGGGCAAGGTCTCACCCTTCACTCAAGCTGGAGTGCAATAGTATGAGCTTAGCTCACTGCAGCCCGGAACTCCTGGGTTCAATCACCTGAGCAGATGAGACTGCAGGTGTGTGTGACCATTCCTGGCGTGTGACTCACTGTGCCCAGCTCATGTGTGTGCTCCTAACCCCAGCACGGAGCATTCAAGCCGCCTGGGAAGTGCCTGAGCATCCTCTGTGTCCTTTCCATCCATTCCACCCCACTCCCAGGGCTTCTTACTCTGGTCCATTCTGGGAGGAGCTGCATTTCCTAGAGGAGAGGGTCAGCGTCACCCTGGGTATGGCTCACTCTGTTTGGTGGAGCTGCCTAGGTTTCAGGATTTCACACTAGAGTATGGTCCTGGCAGAGGTGAGGGAGAACAGCTTTGGAGCACGCTTCCCTCCTCCCCACCCCTGATCTGGGGGGAAGGGCTGCTCCTGCCCTGCAGCCCAAACTGAAAACTGGAGGTCAACAAATTCACAAGGAAGGGGGATTCCTCAGCCTCCCTTGGCCATGGTCTCTTGTCGACCTATGATGCTCAGCGACCTGCTGTGAGGGGCTGGTATGGTCCAAGGCTCTCATGCCTGCGTCTTTCTATGGACTGGAGAAGGCACTCCCCTTGGGCTGGCTGCCCCATGTGGCCACAGCTTGAACGACCCTCATGACGGGTCTTGTGTGGTCCACAGCATCCTTGGGTTCCCTTGGCAACATGGTGTCAAATAGCAGAACCAATCCTCAGACCATGTGTTCCTAATGGTGATTTTCATCCTGTTCTGAAATGACTTTGGGGCTCCATAGAAGTGCTCCAGGGATCACTGCAAAGGTACCACAGGATGACCCAGAGGCCTATCCCACTGCCACCCCTCCAACAACCCAGGCTTCTGTCTGCTGGGATTCGGCTGAGATTTCTTCATTAGAAACAATTCCACTTGTTCAGAGACTGAGAAAGCCGCTGTTTCTAGTTTGCCTCACACATGCACAAATCACCTATTTTAGGCTAGAAGGGGAAGCCTTCAGCGTGGGAAAGGCAGAAGAACCACCTCAACCACCATCTTGGATTCTCTCAGCCTGAAAACACGGTTGTAGCCCAAAATGTAAGAACCTTGGCCAACATTCCAAGTTTCCTACCCATATACCCACATTTCAGAAATATGCTCTGCTCTGAATAAGGTTAACATTTCTCATAACAATTGACTGATACCAGCCAGGTGTGGTGGCTCACGCCTGTAATCCTAGCACTCTTGGGAGGCTGAAGAGGGTGTATGGCCTGAGCTCAGGAGTTGGAGACCAGTCTGAGCAACATGGAGACCCTGTCTCTAAAAAATAGCTGGGCGTTGTGGTGGCTGCCTGTAGTCCCACCAACTCAGGAGGCTGAGACAAGAGAATTGCTTGAGCCCAACAGTTTGAGGTTTCTGTGAGCTATGATACCACAGCACTCTACCAAGGGCAACAAACTGAGACTGTCTCAAAAGTAAATAAATAAATAAAATAAAGAAAGAAAAACAAAAACAACTGACTGATATCTTAATCAGTGGCCCCGCACAGACGTTAAGAGATTTACCTGACAGGAAGTCATGACAGCAATTGAGAATAGTAGTTCCTGGTTGTATCCAGGTAACAGGAATCTCTTCAGGCTTAGGTGAGCCTAAGACCACAATGTCAGCCTCACGAAGCTAAAAGAGAAAAGGGAAAACCAAACACATTTAAATCTAAAGCATAAATACATGATGAACTGCTGAGGTCGAAGGATTTCGACCTAAAAGACAAAAGTCACAGATCTAGGGTTTAGTCCCAAACTGCTAGTATGGACAGTTTGCTCTATTGTCCAGGCTGGAGTGCAGCAGCAGCCTCGGAGCTCACTGCAACCTCCAACTCCTGGGCTCAAGTGATCCTCCCGCCTCAGCCTCCTGAATAGCTGAGACTACAGGTGTGCACTGCTACGGCCAGCTAATTTGTCTATTTTCCGTAGAGTTGGGGTCTTGCTCTTGCTCAGGCTCATCTTGAGCTCCTGATCTGAAGCGATCCTCCTGCCTCAGCCTCCTAAATTACTAGGATTACAGGTATGACCCACTGCACCCGGCCTCCTAATTCCACTCATGATTGTCATATACTAGAGAGAAAAGAAAATGGGATTTTAAACATTTCTTCAGCGAAGTCACTTCAGCATTATAATATTATATTATAATGGAGTATTATATAGAGTATTATAATTTGTGTTTTCAGCACTAATTGCAGTATCAAGAAAAAGGGAGGCAGGAGGATGGCTGGAGCCCAGAGGCTGGAGCAAACCAGAGGATTGCTCACCAATTGTTATGTGGTGAGCTTTGATAATTCCACCATGCTCTAGCCTGGGTGACAGAACAGAACCCTATCTCCAAAAGAAAAGAAAAATGGATAGGGCAAAGAAAACTATACTGATAGCAGCAAAAAACTGAAAGGAGACCGAGGTGTCAGTGGGGCGGTGGTGGTGAGGAGGCGGCTTATGAACAAAACAGCCTAGATCAAGGATGGTTCCAAGTCTCTTAATAGAGGAGCACAGGCTGGGCACGGTGGCACGGTGGCTCATGCCTGTAATCCTAGCACTCCAGGAGGCTGAGGTAGGTGGACCGCCTGACCTCAGGAGTTTGAGGCCAGGCAGAACAAGAGTGAGACTCCATCTCTACTAAAAACTGAAAAATTAGCCGGATGTGGTGATAGGCACCAATAGTCCCAGCTACTTGGGAGGCTGAGGCAGGAGGAGATCTAGAACCCAGGAGTTTGAGGTCGCTTAGCCTGGGCAACAAAGTGAGACTCAATCTCAAGAAGAAGAAAAAAAGACAGAGAGATCCATGCTGACGTTTCCCAAATAACCATTCTTCTGTGCTTGAGGGCCACGACAGTGCTGCCAGCACGAGGAAGTCTGCAGCCAAAGTCACCAGCAATCCAGTCGTTAAAGCTGCAAATGAGCTCTGCAGATAAATCAGGAAAGCAGCTAGACTTCTGGATGGTGTTACATTTGGGGGAATAAAGGTGTTCTAGTGGAAAAAGGATTTTGAACATTCATATAAAAAAGTATTTCATCATTCACATACACTACTGTCAAAAAATGAAGCACAGTGAACCACAGGAAAAATGCAAACTTTTAAGGCGTGCTGCAAATCAGCAGATAAGACATGCCATTTGGTGAATGTTTCATGCCCAAGAGCAGCAAAACCAGAGAATGTTAAAATATCTACTAAAAGGACGTTAATAGGAATAAGAATGAAATGTTCATTTTGGAAAAAGCCAAGGATCACAGGTTCACATGAGTCCCCTAAGAACACTCTGTTTCCTACACGAGGTGTCTTTGATAAAACCTGTTCTTTTCATTGCCTATAAATCTCAGAAATCTCGTTTCTACCCCTCAGCTCTGCACCTCCGCACACCCAAAAGTGGGCTGTGCTAATAAGCAACCCAGGGACAGTTAATCCCACTCAGAAAAGACAAGTCTCCTCCCTTCCCAATGATCACATCATACATGTTAATTCTTTCTGGAAAGGAAAAGAGCTAGATGCTTAAATCAATAAATAACCGGCTGAGGATAAGGGAAGATTTTAATGAGCTCAAATGCAAGGAGAATTCTCATCTCCTTTGCTGTTCCCGCTCTCCTACTCCCAGATGGGAAAGACCCTGGCCAAAGCTTGGCTCGAAACTCTACCTCGTAACAAAATACTGCTTTCTCTGCTGAGACCGAGTCAGAGAGTTTAAAGAGAACCACCCAGTCCCCAGGCCGCGGACCAAATGGTAAAACGAGAACAAGACACAGAGATGGGACATTCCATTTGCATCATGGAGGCTCAGGAGCGTAGATAACACTAAACGATTTCTCTCTGAGTTAGAGGTTCGTAAACTGCGCAGGGGGCAGGCATCAGAAAAACGAAGAGAGGAGAAATGAAGGGCAGCGGAGGTTCAGACAGTGATTAGGGACTATCCTGATCTCAGATTTGGCAAACAAATACATTAAAAACATTCTAACTGTAGAAAGTAAACCCTCCCCTTCTGGCTAGCAGACAGTATTTATCTTCTGCTATCAATGAGTTGCAGAAGTCATCACAAGGATCTCACCTATGAGATCTGTATATACATTCAGGGCAGGAATACGTAAAAAAGGAGAGACTGAAAGGTATTTATTTCTTTCTTTTGAGACAGAGTCTCACTTTGTCGCCCTCGGTAGAGTGCCGTGGCATCACATAGCTCGCCAACTCCTGGGCTTAGGCGATTCTCTTGCCTCAGCCTCCCCAGTAGCTGGGACTACAGGTGCCCGCCACAATGCCCAGCTATTTTTCTGTTTTGCAGCTCGGCCGAGGCTGGGTTTGAACCCGCCACCTTCGGTATATGGGGCCGGCGTCCTACTTGATGAGCCATAGGGCGCCACCCCACACTGGCATTCTTGAGCAGTCCCTGTGTGCTAGTCAGTCCCACCCACAGAACTGAGAGGGTCCCCAAGGAAGTGAGGAGCTCTACCACACCTGGGAGGTCCCACCGCTTGACCTTCACTTTCAGTGAAGTGAGATACACTGTGCTTTACGTGAGCAGTTGTGTGGCTTTAAACGTCACACTGTGCTCCAGAGCAGATCCTTCTCCACGCTTCGCAGTGAGACGGGGAGTGTCTGTGAAAATCTTATGTAGCATCAAGTCTCCCAGACCATCTCATGGCAAAGTCTTAAGGAGTTCGATGTTGTTTTTGCTTTCATGAGATGGAAAAATTTCCAAATTTACGCATCTTTGCTTTCCTTTATTTTTAGAGATAGGGTCTCTCTCTGTCACCCCAGCTAGAGTACAGTAGCACAATCATAGCTCATTGGAACCTCATCTCCGGGATAAAGTGATCTCTCGCCTCAGCTCCCCTTCCCCAGGACATGCCACTATATCTGGCTACAGTTTTTATTCTTATTTTTGTGTGTGTGGGGGAATCTTGCTATGTTGTCCAGACTGGTCTCAAACTCCTGGCCTCAAGAGATCCTCCTCCCTCAAAGGGCTGGAATTATGGGTATGAGCCACTGCACCCAGCTGAAGTAAACCTTTTCTTGATAACAGACAAAAGTGGCCGTCAGATTGGGGTATGACTCGCTGCCATCTTGCAGTCACTGTCTTTTAGGAAGAATCCTCTGGAAGCTGGATTGAAAATGCGCTAAAAGGCTGGGAGGAGAAGCATGACCCTGAGACATTCCCAAGGAGGAGTCGGGCAGGAGGCTGGACGCACAGGTCTGGAACTGAGCATGGGCCGGAACACGGGGATGCGGCTCAGGATGTGGGCAAGGGGCTTACACCAGAAGCTTGCTTACCATTTCCCAAGGGATAAACAGGCAGAATAGTGAGGAAGGCAGTGGACACTACCCTAGGGAGCCCAAGATGAGGGACAGATGATGGAGGCCACGGCATGCACCAGGAGTTGAGAAGAGCAGGAAGAGCTGTTTTCACATAGGCTGAGGGGAAAGAGTGCGATCAACAGATTTAAATGACACCAGAGGGGCTGGGCACGGTGGCTCATGCCAGTAATTCTAACTCTGGGAGGCCCAGGCAGGTGGATCGCCTGTGCTCAGGAGTTCCAGACCAGCCTGAGCAAGAGCGAGATCCCGTCTCTACTAAACATAGAAAAACCTGCCAGGCATTGTGGCGGGCGGCTGTTCTCAGCTACTGTGGAGGCTGAGGCAAGAGGATGACTTGAGCCTAAGAGTTTGAGGTTGCTGTGAGCTGTGATGCCACAGCCCTCTTCACCCAGGAAAACAGGGTGAGACTCTGTCTCCAAAAATAAAATAAACAAAACCAAATAAAATAAAATGCATCAGAAGTCAAGCAATTTAAATGTAAAAAATACATTTCTGGCAAATAGAATTCATTGCTGACATTACTATAGCCATTGGCACCCATGCTTGGTAGACTCCTGCCATTTGAGTGGAGCAAGGTGCCTGCACATGGAAATGTCATTCAAGCAAAATTGTTTGTGACCAAAATTCCTGTTTATTTGAAAATGTTTTTAACTTAGGATGTCTAACTTTTGGTTTGAAATTAACTAAGCCTCTTCCATGAAATTACTGCTTTGTGTCTATAAATTAAAGTTCACTTTTCCCTGAAATATGAGGCAAACTCTCACATACGAACACTAAAATCATGCTGTGACTACTCCAAAATAAGAGTGTCTCCACATTCAGGCACAGGCGGTAACACCTTGGCAAGATAAAAGAATGGCAATTGTAGCTCAGGGTATTTCCCCCACTTCACACCCACTTAGTGATCTCATCCTGGGAGAATTCTTTTCCTTTTAGGAACTGAGTGTATTTCTTTTTTCCACTCTCATCTGTGATCAGTAGAACAGATTACTGGATTTTTAAGATTATAAGACATTTCTTATGGTTATTTCATAAATCAGATTGTCTACAAGACAAATGGAAAACTGGGAACTATGAGTACAGCATTTAGCTACCATATTCCCCCCAAAGGACCACTAAATGATCTTCCTTTTTCTAAACGTTCCTTAGTTCACCTCTTACTTCATCATTCCACTTACTTACTGCTCAGCGTTAGGAATATCAAAGATATTCAGTTGTGTCCAAAATGCCAGAGAAGACTGATAATCCTTCTAGAAGTGAGCTTGATGCTAAACTTAGGACAGATAACGAAAGGAAAACGCAACCTCAAGTCCAGTAATGGATATGCTTCATTGGAATTGACTCCCTTTCCCATACTCCTAAGGAAAAGAATTAAAAAGTAGGGCTGAGAAAGAGAGAGAGAGTGGGTGGGTGGGTGGCAAGGGGGAGCTTCCCTCCCATGGCTGAGACAGGGAAAAGTGGAACACAGAAACGAGGAAATGCTCGAGTTTCAGCTCCCAGAGCGACTTCGAGCAAGCCGGCTTCACAGCAGAACCCTGACTGCTCTCGGGATTTATGTCTGTGCTGCGAGTCGTACACTTTAATACACACAGTGTGTCCCTGTTCATTCAAATTGACGTTGCTGTGGGAAATTGAGCTTTGCATTTCTGGACATTCATGCTTTCCCATTCTGAACCTGCACGCCCACAGAATTCTGCATTCCACTTCCTTTGAGCAACTCTTCAGCCCTCAGGTCATCTCCCCTAAAGAGTGAGGAACTAAGACTCTAAGGGAAGAGCACTGCAGGTGGAGTCCCACGACCATGACCCGGCTTCAAGTCCAGACTCTGCTCCTTCATCAGCAATGGTCGTGATCCCTACTTTCCAGGGTTGTAGCAAGAAGGAGATAACATGTACAAAAAAGCCTGGAAAATGAAGCCTCTACACATACATAATGGGCTTTGTTGTTACAGATTATGCACTAAAAGATTCTGATTCCAGGTCCTTAGAAAGATTCTGGTTCCAGGCCACATTGGAGAAGAAGCCGTGTAAAGAGAGTCAGGCTCTGCTGACAGTGCAGAAAAGCAAATGGTAGGCCAGGCACAGAGGCTCATGCATATAATTCTAGCGCTCTGGGAGGCCAGTGGATTGCTTGAGCTCAGGAGATTGAGAACAGCTTGAGCAAAAGTCAGACTCCATCTCTACTAAAAATAGAATAAACTAGCTAGGCGTGTGATGGGCACCTGTAGTCCCAGCTACTAGGGAGGCTGAGGCTGGAGACTGGCTTGAACCCCAAGAGTTTGATGTTGTTGTGAATTATGACACCATGGCAGTCTACCCAGGGCACCCTGGGTAGAGAGACTCTGTCTCAAAAAAAAGAAAGGAAAAAAAGAAAAGAAAATGGGAGATTTGGCTCGGCGCCTGTGGCTCAACGGGCTAAGGCGCCAGCCACGTACACCTGAGCTGGCGGGTTCGAATCCAGCCCCAGGGCCCGCCAAACAGCAATGACGGCTGCAACCAAAAAATGGCCGGGCGTTGTGGCGGGCGCCTCTAGTCCCAGCTACTTGGGAGGCGGAGGCAAGAGACTCGCTTGAGCCCAGGAACTGGAGGTTGCTGTGAGCTGTGATGTCACACACTACCCAGGGTGACAGCTTGAGGCTCTGTCTCAAAAAAAAAAGAAAATGGGAGATTGTAGACAAGTACCATACAGGGGATGCTACTAGTCCATTCATTCTCTGTAGGACACAGGCGTGTCACCCTACTTTTGGGATTGGTGATCCCTCCCTTTTGTGCAATATAAATGTCATGTCCCCATTGGGCCCCTGACAACTAGGAGGACTTTTTGGTGGCTGGCTGTAGGTGACTACCAATTAATAGGGACTGCACAAGGCTGAACCTAACTCCCCAGTTTAGAAAGAGTGTTAAACTTCCAGGTGACCTTTCCCACAGAAAAATCATAAACTACACCAATACGATTGTGTGGCATTGTTTGTTAAACTGGCTTTACCATTCGGAGAACCTAACAAAATCTAGGCTATTACATTCATGAGAAAATACATTTCATGTTCAAGCAGCCCTCAGACACTTGGAACAAGATCTGCTGCGGCTGAAACTAGAATATTTTGCCTAAACCTGGTTTCTTGTACCCTCAATGAATCCCCAACAATAAAAAAATACATATATATTTTGCCTAGAAGACACATAAAGAGCAGTTGAAAAGACGGAGGTTGTAGGAAAGGCGGAGCAGGGTGGTATTTTCATTACAGTTCTACTCATGTATTTGATAGCAGAAAATATCGTTCCTCCTAAATTTCAGTTTCTCAACTTCAGTTTTGAACCATCTGAAACGAATCAATCTTCAATCACCCTCTTTTTCCTGGGGGACCTTCTTGATGCATGCCTGTTAGTTACAACATATTGTCTCACAAATCCTTTTCTCAAGTCTTCTCAACTTTTTCAGAAAGTTCTATTCACCTCTATCTCTGGTCTTAATAAGCCATGCAATGACCAGATTGAAGCAAGAGTGAAAAGCGGGAGATGACACCCCAAATTTCTTCAAAGAACTCGCTTAATTCCACATGACTGACACCCTTGGCTACTTTCTTAGCCTCAGTAGTGGTGCCCAGGAGAGCCTGGTCTATTCTGTGCCCCACTGGGAGCAGGCAGGAGAGGGGAAGAACTCACACAGCTGAGGCTGGCCTGTATGTACCGACCAGGGTGCACACCACCCCTTCTGAAGGGGAGCCTGGCTGGTGACAAGCCCCAGGCCTCTGCGAGGGGACAGTCTCCAGTCTACTTCAGCTTGTTCTCTTCCAAGTATGTCTTCTGGGATTATACACATTAGCTGCTATCACACTGTCTCAAGGCCAACTCCAATGTCTTGGGGCTTAGTCTCTTGATGTTCTACATCTGAGGTAGCAAGTGCTTTTTGGCTTTAATGATTAGAGATTAGAAGTTATGTGATTATCTGGAATAGGAGCTGACATAAGACAGTGTTAAAAACACAGGCTGTATTCCCGCCTCCACTTTTTTTTTTTCTTAGAGTCTCACTATGTTGCCCTCAGTAGAGTACTATAGCATCACAGCTCACAGCAACCTCAAACTCTTGGGCTTAAGCGATTCTCTTGCCTCAGCCTCCCAAGTAGCTGAGACTGCAGGTATCCATCACAATGCCTGACTATTTTTGTTGTTGCTGCAGTTGTCATTGTTGTCCATTTGGCCTGGGCTGTAAGCGCTGTGCTATGGCACCGAGCCCCCACCTCCACTTGTTAATGGTGTGGCCTTTGGAAAGTCTCTGGAGGGAAGGACAGCTCTGCCTGCTAGGAAGAGTGTGCCGAATCAGCAAGACAACACGAGTTCAGGACAGGGCTTCAGGGCTGCATTTAGTCGACCGATGTTGGCTGTCAATATGCTCACTACGACGGGTTACTGGTTTAAGTGTAGCCTGTGCTATTAAAAGGAACCATGGTCAGATAACCCACTCACCAGGTCGTTTAAAAGACAGGGATCGCTGGCTCAGCGCCTGTGGCTCAACAGGCTAAGGTGCCAGCCACATACACCTGAGCTGGCAGGTTCGAATCCAGCCCAGGCCTGCCAAACAACAATGACGGCTACAACTAAAAAATGGCCGGGCGTTGTGGCGGGCACCTGTAGTCCCAGCTACTTGGGAGGCGGAGGCAAGAGACTCGCTTGAGCCCAGGAATTGGAGGTTGCTGTGAGCTGTGATGCCACAGCACTCTATCCAGGGTGACAGCTTGAG
>CAUYON010135596.1:0-18855 GCA_963573935.1 Arctocebus calabarensis
TAGTAGCTGGGACTACAGGCGCCCGCCACAGCGCCCGGCTATTTTTTTGTTTTTGCAGTTCGGCCGAGGCCGGGCTTGAACCCGCCACCTTCGGTATATGGGGCCGGCGCCCTGCTCGCTGAGCCACAGGAGCCGCCCCCATGGTTTTCACTTAGATTTTGGAGGAGAGGTGATAAAAATTCTGCAGGGTGCTCTGTTTTTTTTCTTTTTTTGAGACAGAATCTCAAGCTGTAACCCTGGGTAGAGTGAGTCATAGCTCAACAGCAACCTCCAACTCTTGGGCTCAAGTGATCCTCCTGCCTAAGTTTTTCTATTTTTATTTTATTTTATTTATTTATTTTTTAGAGACAGAGTCTCATTTTGTCGCCCTCAGTAGAGTGCTGTGGCGGGACAGCTCACAGCAACCTCCAGCTCTTGAGCTCAGCCAATTCTCTTGCCTCAGCCTCCCGAGTAGAGTTTTTCTATTTTTAGTAGAGATGGGGTCTTGATTTTGCTCAGGCTAGTCTCAAACTCATAAGCTCAAGCAATCCATCTGCCTCGGCCTCCTAGAGTGCTAGGATTATAGACATGAGCCACCACGCCAGTCCTGTCTACAGGGGGCTTAAGACCCTCATGCCATCTCTAGAGTTCACTCAGCTATGTCAGCTGACAACCCTCTCAATTCAGTCTCTGAATCCCCCCAATATTACTTTCCTTACTTCTTCTCTTCTGTTTTCTTAGAGCCCTGTACTTTTGGTACTTCAGCTACACTCTTTTAAAGAGTAAGGAAAAAAGTAGGTGATGCCAGTCTATGTGAATTGACTAGTGGGCAAAGCTTAGAGCTATGAAATTCTGAGGCTTTCCTCCTGGGACTGAACAAGGAAAGAGAAGCACTGTTTCTTTCTTTGTAACCAGAATTGTTCTGAGTTACTTCCTGTCTTACTTTCCAAGCCAAAGATGAAGAAAGATGAGAAGGGAGAAGAGGAGACAATGTTCTCAGTAGCAATTTAGGTGCCTCCTCCAGGACTGCTGGGGGGCCCCAGGGAAATGTGTCACCAGGCTGAGTCAGAGACCCCAAAAGTCCCCTCATTTCTACTTTCCTCACCAGACTGACTGCATGTTCATGATCACAGTCCTGTGGCCACCCTCCAGCACACTCAGCCACCCTTGTTCAACCTTCCCTGATGCTTAAGTTGAGGTGCAGGAAGACTGGAAAGTAGGTGGTAAGGGGGATGCCATAGGAGTTTAAAGCTCACAGACAGCAGGCCAGCAGAACTGGGAGACAGACGTCAAGGGAGAAGAATATAGGAAATGTGGAGAGCGGATCAGGGGAGTTCGGGGTGGACATGGGGTGGGAAAAGAGTTGAGAAGGAAGTAAAGAAGGGCTCGTGTGGATTTGGGGATACTAGGGAGATGTTATCAAGAAAAGAAGGGGCTGGCAGCCACCAAAAGAGTTACCTGCAGGCTTTAGAGAGGTTAAAGGTTTGGGTACCATCCAGACACGTATGGGAGTGGGTGGATCTGAATCAGTTTGAGGGACTACAATTTAGGAGTCTTACTCTAAGGGAATTGAAAAGTGGTGTTACTAGTAATCTAAAAGACTGAGGATGAGGTCCGAGGGGGCTATGGGGGCCTGGGATACGGCCGGTGGGCTCACCGATGGTGGAGATGTACGTATTGTTGAAGTTGTCCTCTGCAAAGCGAATGATCAGACAAGTCTTGCCTACCCCGGAGTCACCGATCAGCAGTAACTTGAAGAGGTGGTCGTAGGCTTTGGCCATGGCGGACACTGGGAGAGCCAGGTTTGAGGCGGGGCAGCGACCGGGCCCGTGAGGCAGGATTGGAGCGTTGGCCGAGAGAGCCCGGGCCAGGAAGGGTTCCCGCCCAGGCTCCGGGAACCAGCAGGGCCGCGCCCCCAGCGCCCCGCCCGCCCGCGAACTCCCGCCGGGGCCGCCCCAGCCTATGTGCGCCGGTCTCCGCCGCCGCCCCCCGACCTTGGCTAAGTAGCGTCGCTTCTTCCATCCTCGGCCCAGAGAGGTCAGGCAAAGGTTAAGTGAATTTGAAGCAAAAAGTGCGAGAAAGAGAAATGTTAGAGGGATTAGGACAAGGGCAAAGTTTTAGGAATCAGGCTGAAGGTGGGATGGCACTGGAGACTGCTTTATAGAGGGCTGTTCCAGGGAGGTAGAAGTTGGGCTACGCCAGGTTTCAGGGGACTGTGCAAAAAGCAGTCTTGAGAACCCTGTGCCAGAATCTCCAGCCCTCCAAGCTGCAGATCCCGGAGCCCTCGAAGAGCCCAGGGCCGGAAGTGAGGGCCGGCGCGGGCGTCAGTGCACCCCCTGCCGGGACCCAGCGGCGTTGCGCGGACGCCAGCCCCGCTCGCCTGCCTGCCCCGGCGCATCCGGGCCCTGCGGGGGGCTTCTCTGACCGTATGGCTGGGGAAGACAGGCGAGGACACAAGAACATCTTGACACCTCACTGACCGCCCTTGTGTGTCACAAGGATGTGTGTCCTTGGCAGCGCGGAAGCTGAAAACGGAGAGCATGGATATCAAGAAACACGTTTATGGGCGACGCCTGTGGCTCATCGAGTAGAGCGCCAGCCCCATATACCGAGGGTGGTGGGTTCAAACCCGGCCTGGGCCGAACTGCAACAAAAAAATAGCCGGGCGTTGTGGCGGGCGCCTGTAGTCCCAGCTACTCGGGAGGCTGAGGCAAGAGAATCGCCGAAGCCCAGGAGATGGAGGTTGCTGTGAGCTGTGGCGCTACAGCACTCTACTGAGAGCGATAAAATACAAAATAAATAAATAAATAAAAAAGTCTTATTTCTGGCTCAGTGCCTGTGGTTCAACGGGCTAAGGCGCCAGCCACGTACACCTGAACTGGCGGGTTCGAATCCAGCCCGGCACGCCAAACAACAATGAGGGCTGCAACCAAAAAACAGCTGGGCGTTGTGGCGGGCGTCTGTAGTCCCAGCTACTTGGGAGGCAGAGGCAGGAGACTCGTTTGAGCCCAGGAATTGGAGGTTGCTGTGAGCTGTGACTCTATCCAGGGTGGCAGCTTGCGGCTCTGTCTCCAAAAAAAAAAAAAAGTCTTATTTCACCTGATGTGGAAATTTCATCCCCAGTGATATGTTATTCTTGCTCATGTCTCTGAGCTGTGCTCATGCTGACATATCCCTGCTTTCAGGGGACTCTTGTCTTATAGCACTCTTTTTGTTTTTTTCATTTGTTTGTTTTTTAAAGCAGGCCCAGGCTGGGTTCAAATCCACCAGCCCCGGAGCATATGGCTGGCGTCCTAACCATTGAGTGATGGATGCCCAGTCGCACTGCACTCTTTTTGGCCAGGGTTGGGTTTGAATCCACCGCCCCGGTATATGGGGCCAGTGGCCTACTCCTTGAACCACAGGCATCACACCCCCCCCCCCATCACACTCTTTGCTTAGCTCTCAAAGTCTCAGAAACAAAGCCTTTCCCCTCAATTATGCCAAGGACGTTCTGGCCTTGGATTTTGTATTCACAGGCTCTTCCCTCAGCCTAAAATGCTCTTCTCCCAGACATGTGCTTGATTGGCTCCTTGTCTTTCAGATTTCCTAAATGTCACTTCCTCCACTTCCTCAGAGGTTTCTCTGACCCATCAGCAGCGGGCTGGAATCAGTTTT
The DNA here is from genome assembly GCA_963573935.1 of Arctocebus calabarensis. Lineage (NCBI taxonomy): Eukaryota > Metazoa > Chordata > Mammalia > Primates > Lorisidae > Arctocebus > Arctocebus calabarensis. The sequence continues at coordinate 3,637 of CAUYON010135596.1, forward strand.
TTCTTTTTTTTCTCTCTCTCTTTTTTTTTTTTTTGAGACAGAGTCTCACTATGTCGCCCTTGGTAGAGTGCCATGGCGTCATAGCTCACAGCAACCTCCAACTCTTGGACTTAAGGGATTCTCTTTCCTCAGCCTTCCAAGTAGCTGAGACTACAGGTTATTTTTTTGTTGCAGTTGTTTAGCTGGCCTGGGTCAGGTTCAAACCCAGCACCCTCCCTCAGTGTATCTGTGCTACGAGTGCTGAGGCTTTTCGTTTCTTCTTCTTTTTTTTGATGCCGAGCACCACTTTGGCCCCCTGGGTACAGTGCAGTGCCTTCGTAGCTCACAGCAATTTCAAACTCTTGGGCTCAAGTGGTCTTGCCTTAGACTCCAGAATAGCTGGGACTACAGGAGCCTGTCACAACACCGGGCCATTTTTAGAGTGCTAGGATGGAATCAGTTCTTATCAACTTATAAGAAAAGATTGCACACATCTTTTATCAACTTATGTTCAATGATGTTACTTTGGTAGTTTGAAATCAGCCATTGTGAAAGCATTGACATCACTGAACTTAACAAGGACTACAAATCAAAGCTTTTCTTGGTGATCAAACCTTTACCATATGGGCAGCGCCTATGGCTTAAAGGAATAGGGCACTGGCCCCACATGCCAGAGGTGGCGAGTTCAAACCTAGCCCTAGCCAAAAAAACTGCAAAAAACCCCCCAAAACAAAACCTTTACCATAGGCCAGGTGAGGTGGCTCACACCTATAATTGTGTTGCCTCCGATTGGTGAGTCGTGAGTAGCTGGGACTATAGTCACCTGGCTTAGCTTTTCTATTTTTAGTAGAAACAGGGTCTTGCTCTTGCTCAGGCTGTTCTTGAACTCCTCAGCTCAAGCAATCCACTGGCTTTGGCCTCCCAGAGGCATGAGCCACTACACCCAGCCTAACAAATGGACATTCTTTTTTTTTGTTTTTTTGAGACAGAGCCTCAAGCTGTCACCCTGGATAGAGTGCTGTGGCATCACAGCTCACAGCAACCTCAAACTCCTGGGCTCAAGCGATTCTCCTGCCTCTGCCTCCCAAGTAGCTGGGAATTCAGGCGCCCGCCACAAGGCCTGGCTATTTTTTTTTTTTTTTTTTGAGACAGAGCCTCAAGCTGTCACCCGGGATAGAGTGTTGTAGCATCATAGTTCACAGCAACCTCCAATTCCTGGGCTCAAGCGAGTCTCCTGCCCCCGCCTCCCAAGTAGCTGGGACTACAGGCACCGGCCACAACGCCCAGCCATTTTTTGGTTGCAGCTATCATTGTTGTTTGGCGGGCCCAGGCTGGATTTGAACCTGCCAGCTCAGGTGTACGTGGCTGGTGCCTTAGCCTGTTGAGCCACAGGCGCCGAGCCACGCCCGGCTATTTTTTGGTTGTATTCGTCATTGTTGTTTGGCAGACCCGGGCTGGATTTGAACCTGCCAGCTCAGGTGTATGTGGCTGGCACCTTAGCCACTTGAGCCACAGGCACTGAGCCAAAATTTTGGCGTTTTCTTTCAAATGGACATTCTAATTTTTTTTTTTTTTTTGAGATGGAGTCTCAAGCGGTTGTCCTAGGTAGAGTGCTGTGGCGTCACAGCTGACAGCAACCTCAAACTCTTGGGCTTAAGCAAATCTCTTGCCTAAGCCTCCCAAGTAGCTGAGACTATAGGGGCCCACCACAACACCTGGCTATTTTTTACAGATGGGGTCTTGCTCTTGCTCAGGCTGCTCTCGAACCTGTGAGCTCAGGTAATCCTCCCGCGTCAGCCTCTCAAGTGCTGGGATTACAGGTGTGAGCCACTGTGCCTGGCCAGAGTCTCACTTTCTTGTCCTTGGTAGAGTGCTATAGCATCATAGCTCACAGCAACCTCAAACTCCTAGGCTTAAGCAGTTCTTTTGCCTCAGCCTCCCAAATAGCTGGGACTACAGGTACCTGCCACATGCCCAGCTATTTTAGAGACAGGGTCTAGTTATTTATTTATTTTTTTTGAGACAATCTCACTATGTTGCCCTATATCCTCTGTAGAGGGCCGTGGTGTCACATCTTACAGCAACCTCAAACTCTTGGGCTCTTGGGCTCAAGAGATTCTCTTGCCTCAGCCTCCCAAGTAGCTGGGACTACAGGCACCCACCACAACGCCCAGCTATTTTTTTTGTAGTTGTCATTGATTTTATCAGGCCCAGGTCAGGTTCGAACCCTCCAGTATGGAGGAATAAACATCATGCTTACAAAGACAGTCACCGATGCTTAACACATCAAAGGAAACGCTGGCGAGCCTCATCTCTTGCAAGCTTGTACTTTCAAACTGCATCCTGCCTGCTTCTTTTGTGTGGCTCCAACATCTTATTTGACACATAAAGAAAGAAAAAGCATAGAAAGGGGAAGGTTCCCAAAGGCTGAGTTCGGTCTTCTGAGGAGAGGACATGACTCCTACAAGAATATACAGCTTGCTGGCAAAGAACTTTGTTTGAGGATTTGAGCTGTATGAGAATGGCAATGGTGAGAAGCTCAGTGGAGGGTGCAGGGTTCAGTTAAATGATAAGGACCACCATCGTGTTGATGGAGAAACTTACCAAAGGGTGTAGTTCACAGACAAAGTATACATAAATGGCCCCTCTGGGAGAGGGAGAAGAAAGGTCACCTATAAGTGAAGGCTGCTGCTATGATGCCAAAGAAACTTTCAGGAAGACATAAATGAAGCTAGCATGCAAGTGTTACCAGCCCCTACCTGCTGTTGTATGGAATATAGGATATATTGAGATAGAAGGAGAGCTCCTCCCTTCTGCTTAGGCCATATAGTATCCCTCTAGAACACTCTGCTGACAAAACTTAATATCATGCCCCCCAGCAAAGGAGCAAAGTCCAGCAGCTCTAAGATCACAAAGAATAGCAAAGAAGCATTTGTAGCTCAAAAGCAATAAAGTAATTATTGGCATAGCAGAATAAACATGCAGAAAACCATTCCTGGGCTCATTATGTTGAAATTGCTAAAAAGCAAAGTTAAAGTAGAAAATGGCCAAATCAAAAAGACATATTACATAGAGAAGAACAACTGTTAGAATCACCACAGACTTCTCATCAGAATTTATAAAGGCCAGAAGCTAATGAAACAACATCTTAAAATACAGAAAGAAAATATTGTGGGCATAAAATTCAACATCCATCAAAAGTCTCTCTGAAGATTGAAGGTGAAACAAAGACATTTTCAGACAAAAGAAGACATTTTGTCATCAGCAAAACTGCACGATAAGGAACTAAATGTAAGAGTTAAAACCATAATACCACAAAGAAAACAGAGGAATGAATCTTCATGACCTTGGGTTTGTAAAAGGATTTTTAGATATGATGGCAAAAGCACAAGCAACCAAAGAAAACGCGGATAAGTGGATGTCATAAAAATTAAAAAGTTTTTACATCAAAAGATGTCATGAGGAGAATGAAAACATAACCTCAAGAATGGGAGAAAATATGTGCAAATCCTTTACCTGATAAGAGTTTAATTTCCACAATATACCCAAACCCCTGAAACACACCATCAAAATGACAAGTAGCCCAATTAAAAAATGGGCAAATAATTTGCATAAACATTTCTCCAAAGAAGATATAATGGCCAATAAACACATTAAAATGTGGTTAACATCATTAGTGAATAGGATCATAAAAGTCAAGACCACAATGAAACACAACTTCACATAGCCATCAGGAGGGCTATAAAAAATAGAAAATAACAAATATTAGTGAAGATGTGAAGAAATTGGGACCCTGTGCACCTCTGGGTAGGAAAGTAAAATAGTGCAACTTCTGTAAAAAATATTTTGGTGATTTCTCAAAAAGCTCAATGAAGAATTACCATACAACCAAGCAATTCCATTTCTAACTGAAAACACAAACTCAAACAGATACCAGAATGCCAATGTTCCTTGCCCATTATTCAGATGGTCAAAAGGAAGAAACAAATGAAATTTCAATCAACAGATGAATGGATAAACAAATGGAAAATACACATATTACATCATAGCATATTATTCAATCATAGAAAGAAATGAAATTCCCACAATGCCATCACATGGATAAACCTTGAAAATGTTCTGCTAAGTGGAATAAACCATATACAAAATGCCTCCCCTTGCATGAGGTATCTAAAATAGGAAAATCCATAGAGATAGAAAGCACATGAGAGATACCAGGAGTTGTGGGGAGGGAAAATGATGGGCTATTACTGAATACCTACAGAGTTTCTGTTTGGGAAATGGAGTTTGAGAAATGAATAAGTGGTGGATATAATTAATGCCATCGAATTGTACATTTAAAAGTGGTTAAATGGCAATATACATACATACACACACATATAATAAAATCACAGTTACATACATAATGTTCTATCTTTACTATAACTGCTAACCAAGCTCCTTTTTTTCTCAATGGTCCATCTAATTTGGCATGAACCCGATACATCATAAATATATCCACAGTTCCTCTAATTCATGCAACTGTATAATTGGAAACGTTTGTATTATTCTGAAAACCTTTAGCCGGATCAAAGCTGTTTATCAATTTATGCATGAACACAGACAGTCCTTTGGATGTCATTGAAATTGCTGTGTTTTAAAACTGACACATGCTTGGAATTTAAAATTGCAACTACACACAGTGCTTGCACTTGTATATTCTTTGCAAATTATGATTATGTATATTTCTGGACATTTGAGAGAGTCCAATGTTGAAGCTCAGTTTTCTTTCTTTCTTTTTTTTTTTTTTGAGACAGAGCCTCAAGCTGTCACCCTGAATAGAATGCTATGTCATCACAGCTCACAGCAACCTCCAATTCAGGGGCTGAAGCGAGTCTCTTGCCTCCGCCTCCCAAGTAGCTGGGACCACAGGCACCCACCACAACGCCCGGCCATTTTTTGGTTGCAGCTGTAATTGTTGTTTGGTGGGCCCCAGGCTGTATTCGAACCTGCCAGCTCAGGTGTATGTGGCTGGCGCCTTAGCCCTTTGAGCCACAGGCCCCGAGCCATTAGTTTTCTTTCTTTCATCTTCTTTCATATCCCAACCTTGTTCTAAACCAGTCTCTATCTTCTAAAGAAAAGCTACATAGAGATCACTCCAATGATTTCTTTCCTTTTGGCAAATACAGAGTGTCAGAACTGTTTATATTTCATTGCATTTTAAGTAAGGTACTACTCTTTCTAGATTGTCTAAAGTGTGGGAGTGTTAAAAAAAATCTCTGTTTAAGAAATTTGAAAACTAGTAGTATTTTCTACCTTATCAGCTTTGGGTAAGTTACTTACCTCTTTGAATTTTAGTTTTTATTGAGAAAATGGGAATAATAGCTCTTGTTCTACCCACATTACTGGGTTGTTGAGATGGTTAAATGAGGATACTGGATAGAGGCTCCATAAAGAACAAAGCAGAATTCTGAGAATGAATAATACAAAGAACACCAAGGGGTCCTGGAAGCTTAGTTGTTTGATTAACTGCTTTTTCAACAAAGAGCAGTTGGACTCTTTCTAGAGCAGCATTCATCCTACCACTAATCCTTAAACTGCTCAGAGAGGACATTCTCTGTAGATGGGATCAGCTGAGAAAGGAGCCTGAAAGAGCTTCAGGTGACTACTGATCTCCAGATGGACAGAGAGGGATTACACAAAGGAAAGGCAGCCTCCTCTGGAGAAAAAACTACTCCAAAATTCTCTATATTACAGAGCAAAGTCCTTACTTTAACAATTGACAACACAGCTTTCCTATCAACTAGGTCCTAAATGAATTAATGTCTATAAATCAGAAGAACCACCAAACATTTAAAGAGGTAAAAACAGAAGAGACACAGCTAAAAGGACAGGTACCAGAAGAAATGGAGATAATTTAGCAAAAAGAAAGGAATTTTAAAAATAATTCTAGCTATTTCTCAGAGTGAAAATATATTGTAGCCATGATGTAATATTGTACATGCAAAGGAAGTTATCAAAGACTATGGTAGCATTCTTGGAAATTAGAAAGGTAATTTCCAAAAATGTAAATGGTCTGGAGTCATAGATGCAGATAAAATTGTTGATCTGGAAAATAAAGTGAAGTTAATCTCCTGAAAGTCCAGGCAAATAGACAAAATAATAGGGAAATGTGGAGAAAATTAATAAGTGGAAATGTGTCTAAGAGATCCAATATCCTTCTAAAATAATTTTAAATAGCATAGACATTAGAAAATGAAGGCAGGAAGAGTAATTTTCAAAAAATGCTTATCTTTTTCAAGGGACAGGTTGAAATGTCTCCTTAAGAGTCAAATTGTGATGAATGGTGGTGAATGGGGTAGACACACACAGGCTAGACATATGATAGATGTATAGACAGACAGACATCTAGGTAAACTTGCTGATACTTGAACATAAAGAGATCATCCTCTGGGGGCGGTGCCTGTGGCTCAAAGGAGTACGGTGCTGACCCCATATACTGAAGGTGGAGGATGCAAACCTGGCCCCAGCCAAAAAAAAAAAGAGATCATCCTCAAAGATTTCAGAAGGAAGAAAAGCAGTTTATAATATTAGATGGCTATTAAATTCGTGTCAGATCTAAATGCTGGATGACAGTAAAGGAATAGCTTTAGGGTACTGAGAGAAAAGGAGTTCTATGCCCAGCCACATTAGTATTCATATATAAGAGCAAAGCAAAAACATAGGCTTGCCAAGTTGTCCATCCACAGAGCTTTGCTAAAGAATTGTCTAAGAGTGAAGGTATTGTAGCAAAATAGTAAATGAAAACAAGAACAAGGGAAGCAAGAAACAGTAGTGAGAAAGAAATCCATAAAATGCAGTTAATTCTCAGGAAGTTTTAATACATAATATAAAAACAACCTGGAAATACAATATTAGCTTAGTTTAATATGAAAAGTAAAGAGGAGAAAGTATAAACTAGACGCAAGATGAAACAAAGAAGAAATGGTCTCAGGAGGAGTGTAGGGTGAGAGGGAGAGCCACTCACTAGACAGAGACAGAGAAATAGAAGTTTTTTGTGTGTCTGTTAAAATGTAAAAGTAATCATAACAAAGGAAGGAAAAATGATAGCATGCTCCCAAAGCACAAAGAAAAACTAGAACAAAGAAAACGCAAGCAAATAAGATAAAATAAGAAAGCAAATCAAAATTATAATATAAAAGGATCAAGCAACTCTAATTGTTTTGGTAATCACACATTATACTATGAGAGGGCTGAAAAACCCAGATCCTATTAACGAATCTTATTCTATTCTTTTTATAAGAAACATACCTAAAAATAACACAAGGTAAAAGTTTGATCTAATAAAATAATATAGTTACGTATCAGTTTTGCACCCCCCCAAATAGATAAATTATTTAATTATAATATCTATGAAATGTTTACAAAAATATATGCAGGTGGAATGTGCAAGGTGGTGGAAAGGTATAATAACTGCTTGCAGAACAAAAAAGCTAGGAGTGGCAATATTAATATCAAACACAAAGTTGAAGGCTGGACAAGGGAGAGACATTTGATATTAATAAAAGGTATAATCCACCTAGAAGATGTGACATAAACTTTTATTCATTTCTCAGCATAGCTTAAAACTATCCTAAGCTTTAAGAAAAATATAAAAACTGACAAAAACCACAAACCATGTGTGATTCTACAGGCTTCTCGAAAATCAACAGATGATTTAGGAAACAAAATTAAGTATAAGGGCATAGAGCTCTGGTATACATTAGGGTAGATACTTAGATGCTAGTGGCTATTGAGCATTCAGTATGTGGTTAATTTGAATTGAGATGAACTGTAAGTGTAAAATGCATAGGAGTTTTAAAAACTATGAAAAAAGAATGCAAAATAGCAATAGTTTTTATGTTGGTTAAATATTAGAAGAAGAATATTTTGGATATTTTGGGTTAAATGAAATATATTATTAAAATGGGTTTTACCTATTTCTCTTCACTTCTTTAATGTAGCTGCTAGAATTTTTAAAATTACATGTGTGGCTCAAACTGCATTTTTACTAGTCAATAGTGTTACAGAGGATTTGAATAACACAAAGTAAAAGTTTGATCTAATGAGATAATATAGTTATAAATCAGTTTTGAACCCTCCCAAAAGATAAATTATTTAATTATAATATCTATGAAATGTTTACAAAAATAAATGAAGTATTAAGTCTCTTGGAAAATATCTATATATTTCTCCAAAGATAACATCACATAGAAAACCAAAAATAAAACAAACTAAACAGGAACAAAAAATCAAATATGTTCCCCAAATGATATTATAATGGCTATTATCAATCTAAATAATTCTTATGCTAATGCATTTGAGACATATCTGGATAAGTAATGACCATGAAATGCCCAGTCATCCACAGCCTAGTATTGATTCTTCGCAAATAACCTTTATACTTACTAGTTTCAAGAATCCTTGGTGACAATGACAGCAGAGCGTAAGCGAAGAGGAGTGAACGAATACAGGCCACTACATGGAGCTAAGTCCACTTCTTCCTTCCAAGCAGGTTATGATGCCAGTGTAGCTGCAGCTCAAAGTTATCTGAGAGAACCACCAAGTGCCCAGTGTCAGCAGAAATGCTGCATTCCATCCATCTGCCATTCATAGCCCAGTTTATGGAGCATGCGCTCTGAACAAGCTTCTGAGCTACACAAAAATGAGAAGTAGCTTGGTACAAGGTTGAAAAACATGGATTTTGGCTTCAGACAGACTTGGGTTTGACATTCATCTCTTCTAGTTATAAAATTTAGATAACTTCCCTAACTCCTATGAACCTCAGTGTCCTTATCTGGGAAATGAGTCTAATGTTATATAATAGCAAATTAAATATAGTGCCTATAAAGATGGCAGCACAGAGCCTGGCAGGAAACTCTAACTGAAAAGAAAAAAAATTGTAATGTTCATATCATTGTTATCACAGGAGTCACCTGCATTAAAAAAAACCAAGGGAATTCTAGTCAGAAGGAGGAAGGTGAGTGAAGACAAGACACAAGAAACAAAGAGTGTTTGTGGGAAACTACAGCAGGAGACAGAGTGAAAGTCTAAACCAGATGCCAAGAACCTCAAGAGAAGTGACAGTATAACCAGGACCCACAGATGAGAGAGAGAAACAAGGATCTGCCGTCACATGATCTTGAAATATAAATATAGTAGGCTGAAAAATGCCCCCCCAAAGATGTCCATGTCCGACATGGAAATTCCCAGAATCTGCAAATATGTTACCTTAAATGGCAAAAGAAACTTTGCTGATGTGATTTAAGCATCTTTAGGTGGGCAGATTATCCTGGATTATCCAGCTGGATGGAATAAAATCACAAGGGCCCTTAGAGGAGGGGGGCGAGAGGGGTCAGAGACAGAGGTTATGACGGAGACAGAGTCACAGAAATGTGGTGACATGATCTCAGTGGTGTTGAGTAGAAGTTTGGGACAGAATTCAAACTTACATATGAAAGATTTGAAAACCCAAAATACATTCTCTCTCTTGATTTCCACCATATGGCTCCCCAAGTCTCAACATGAGTTTTTTGTTATTATGTAGGACCCACAACTTCAAAATTATTCTAGGGCAGGCAGTCTTATTGTTATGCTGATGTGAGAAGTCACACGCACAGTTTTAATTTAACATTCGATACATTTCCGGATGATACACATCTATATTCCCTCTTAGAACTATGGGTAAATCTCTCAGCACCTAGAAAAATGTGTCTGTAATCTCCCTGGATTCTGCTTATTTCTGGCCAGCAAGGCACAGTCCAAATCACACTGCTTCAGTTTCTAATTTAATGGAACATTAAGCATCCATTTCTAGTACCTAAATTATACCAACTGTTATTTATAGAGCTTACATGCAAAGTGTTTAGCTGAAAAATGAAAATAAAAATAGGAAACGGATGGGGGCCTGTTATCAAGTCCTGTAAATGATCTCCTAATATTATTAAGTCCAGTAGATAATGAACGTTAAAACATTTTTAGAAATTTTAAAATAAAGACTTAATTATTTCCTTCATCTAATGAGCATCCAACTTTTCTTTTGTGCTCCAAACATGTGCTTCTGGAAATAGTCAAGTCAGCCATATTCCATAATGATATAATATCATTAGACATCTCCTGTTCTTGGTGGTACTGTAATAAGACTGCTTCCTTCCTCCCTTTCCCCTTCTCTTTCTTTCTCTCTCTCTTTTTCCTTCCCTTCCTCCCTTCCTTTCAATCTCTCACCTTCTTTTTTCATTCTTTTTCTTTCATGCAATGAATCAATGGTGTCATGCCAACACCAGAAATGGATTCTAACAACGTTCATGCTCAGCAGGTCACAGCTTTGTGAGCATGTCAAGTGCAATTCCAAAATTTCACTAATGAAAAGAAAAACATGCAATCTGAATTCTACCCTTTGCGGTAGACATTCAAAATGGGCATCTGGATATTTTTATCAATTTATAAACACATGGAAAACAGAATTCCTTCTGACAGATTCAGAATGCAGACAGGAACTGGGTAAGGGTTTGAGTACCTAGGACATGGATCTCCATGTAGGGAAATAGTCTGACATCTGATTTCACTACTTGTTTATTGAAAGGAACTTAAGAGTTACCAGGCATGGTGGCTAATACCTGTAATCTGAGCACTCTGAGAGGCTGAGGTGGGTGGATTGCCTGAGCTCAGGAGTACGAGACCACCCTGAGCCAGAGCAACATCCTGTCTCTAAAAATAGCCAGGTGTTGTGGCAGGTGCTTGTAGTCCCAGCTACTCCGGAGGCTGAGGCAAGAGGATCGCTTGAACCTAGAGTTTGAGGTTGCTGTGACCTTTGATGTCACGGCACTCTGTTGAGGGCAACAAAGTGAGACTCTGTCTCAGGGAAAAAAAAAAAAAAAAAAAGAACATAAGAGTCACAGACCCTGTCTCTCTCTGCCCCTTCCACACCTCATGCTAGATAAGGCAACATCCTAGAAGGTCCCAATTCTTTCTTTCCAGGCAACTGTAGTTCTATATATATCCCATACACGCATCTTTTATCTTTCTTTATTCAGACTACCCCAATTATCACCACCTACATTTATTCAATTTCCAAAGTACCATATGACTTTTGCTGAAATTTTAACCCCAACATCTAGATGGAATATTAAATATTTACAGTAGCTTCAGTTTCCCTCCTACTAAAGTCTTTGTCTGGGCCACTCCAAGGAGAACTCTGCTGTGTCGCTTGGCTTCTTCTCCCTCTACATACTCTCTTTTCCCCAGACTATCTCCTCATATACCTGAACTTTCCAGGGAATCTTAAGGGTGATCTCATTCTCTCTCACGTTCTGCCCATCCTGACCATGTCATGAAAGAGTGTTCACATCCATATAAAGGAATTTAAGAAGTATATCTCATGGAGGTAGGAAATAGAATGTGGTCACCAGAAGCTGGGAAGGGAATGGAGGAGGGGGGGGGATGAAAAAAAATTGCTTAATAGGTACAAAAATAGTTAGAGAAGGAATATGTTCTAGTAAACGATAGTACAGTAAGAGACTACTATTAAAAATAATTTTTTTGTAATTCAAAATAGCTAGAAGAGAAGAATTGGGATGTTCTCAGTATGAAGAAAAGATACATACTTGAGGTGATGGATATTTTAAGCACCCTGATTTGATAATTATACATTGTATATCTGTGTCAAAATATCACACACAAAATATGTATAACTATTATGTACCAATTTTTTAGAAAGGCTACCCCATTTATTTATTTTTGTTGCCTTTAGGTCTTAGTTTTAATAACACTATCCCTAGCATCTGGACAAAAAGACATAAACCTCAGATGTTCAGTGATTTGCAGCTGGAAAATGGCAAGTCCATTTCCAGGAGGTAGACCCCATGAAGCCAAATCTACTGCTTGTGTCATAGACCAAGCTTGGCTCTGTAGACAGGGATAGTTTAAGCAAAGAAGTGGAAGGGGGTGTGACCAATTGCCTATTATTGGAACAACACATAATGTGTTGACATAATCATTGCTGAACTCCTATGTAAGAAATGCAATACATTGTTATGAAAGGTGGCATTAAACCCCTTTCAGAAGGGAACAAAATATGGTCACCTGGTAGAGGAAGAAGAAAAGAAGAAAGAAAAAACATGTGTCTTATGAATAAGGCCATAGTTTTAAATGTCAGCCTAGCTCTGCCAGTAATTACTTCCCATTCAGAACTTAGACTGGCCTATCAGTCATGTCCTAGCAGGAAACAGATGGCTAAAGAGAGTTTCAGGAAATACTATTTGCAAATTTATAGGAGGGTTAAGGGAAGTCAACAAGGGATATAAAACCCTTGGTATCAGCAACCTAGGGAAATTGCTCCTACCATTAGGAGAGAACAAGAAAGACCCTCTTAAGACCTGGCAAATGGGAGTCAGAGGAATAAATGCCCCAACTCTCTTTCTCCCTGATTTCTGATCTCATTGCAGTGCCTCCTTTTGGCCAAACTCAACTAGAAGTCAGAGGGTAAGGGAGCTCGTTGACGTAGTCGTGGACATTCATCTCCTAAGGTATAGAATGGATGGAGAAGAACAGAGAGTAGATATAGAGAAATGAAGAGAAAAAAAACTATGCACAATTATTAATAATAACAATTTCCTGGGAAGAGAAGAAAAGTGCCTATCTTTTGTAAAAAATAGAACTGAATGAGAGATAATGACTGAAAAGTCTTAGGTAACTTCTCCATACATATTATTTGCAAAGTGGTGCTCTGCCAAAGAACGATACTGGCACTGACATGAACATTTCTTGCATTCCTATGGAGTCATTATTTCTGAAATATATCCATTATTGTACAGCCTCTGTGGACTAGGAATGGGGAGAAGTGGGCTCAGCCACCAAGGGCACCCAGGGCAGTAGCAGGGCAGATGTGATCTTTTATTACACTGGTAGTCCTTCACTCTGAGACTGATGAAGTACTCCCTCAGTAGCAGTGACTGCGGCTCATAGAAACATATGTGAGGCTCAATTTTTTTCTCAGAGCTTCTAAAATCAAAACAATAGTTTGTAATCACATTCAAGCAAAAATGAGGCACTTGCATCGTGTAATATATGTATCTGAGAGGCCATATTCCTGTCCCCAGTATTACCAAGCCATGAGGACCAAGCGCAAAGGGACTAATTTCTATTTTTACAGCTGGAGGCACTGATTGCTTTTCAGTTTCACACAGATGGAACATATTTTTAGCTTAAGGGAAAGAATTCTCTGAGGTTTAGAATTTCATTCTTCTGGATTTGTAATGACAAAGGATTTGTGACATAGCATTTTAACTATGAGTCTGAGGAACATTTAAAATACTTTCATCTAACTCAACCAGTTGCCTATTAATATCCCAAGCTCACTAGATTGACACGATCACTGTCTGCATTTAAGAATAAGGAGCAAATTGAAGGGACAGAAGAGAGAATATAGAGTGCTGAGGAGTACAAAAAAGAAGACATTAATAATTTTAATAAAAATTTAGAATAGATGCTTCCAAGTTTAAAGATTTTTGTGGTATGAGAGGGCAGAGAGATTAAGACCAGTTCAAGAAATTATCTAGAAAAATATTCACTAGCTGGAAAACAATATTCTTTCACCAATTCATTTACTCAACAAATATTTATTGAGCAACTACTATGTGTCAGGCACTGTCTAGATGCTGGGAATACAGAAAGAGACAGACAAGGTAAATACTCTCATGGTGTCAAGTGACATTTGGCAGTAGAAAAGGTAGGTAGGGAACCAAGTCACACAGGCTATGTAGACTTGAGCGAGTTTGGATTTTATTCTACACATAGCATCAATGATCAATTCATCTATAAATTATAGAGTGCCCTCACTCAACAGGCTTTGAAAAAGAGAAAATTTATTATCTCACATGATAAATTCCAAAGTAGAGTAGCTCGAAAATTGGTTCATTTAACATCACAAAGACCTAGATATTTTCATTTGTCTGTTGTGTCAGACTTAGTACATTGCTTTGATTGGCTTGTTTCAAAGATGGCTACCTAAGTTTTGTTCTACAACTTGCAGACACAAAAAATTTAATTAATTATTTATTTTTTTTATTGTTGAATCATAGCTGAGTACATTAGTGCAATCAAGGGGTACAATGTGCTGGTTTCATATACAATCTGAAACATTATCATCAAACGGTTTGACATAGCCATCATGTCATTTTCTTAGTTATTGTATGAAGACATTTGTATTCTGCATTTAGTAAGTTTCACCTAAACCCATCTAAGATGCACCATAGGTGTGGCCCCACCATTTACCCTCCCTTTACCCATCCTCTCCCCTACCCTACCCTCCCTTGCCAATTTCCCCATATTCTTATGCTATAGTTGGGTTATAGCCTTTATATGAAAGCTATAAATTAGTTCATAGTAGGGCTGAGTACATTGGATACTTTTTCTTCCATTCTTGAGATATTTTGCTAAGAAGAATATGTTCCAGCTCTATCCATGTAAACATGAAAGAGGTAAAGTCTCCATCTTTCTTTAAGGTTGCATAGTATTCCATGGTATACATGTACCACAATTTATTAATCCATTCTTGGGTCAGTGAGCACTTGGGCTTCTTCCATGACTTAGGAATTATGAATTGGGCTGCAATGAACATTCTGGCACACATGTCTTTGTTATAATGTGATTTTTGGTCTTCAGAGTATATACCAAGTAAAGGAATTATAGGGTCGAATGGCAGGTCTATTTTTAGATCTCTAAGTAGTCTCCAAAAATCCTTCCAAAGGAACATATTAATGTGCATTCCCACCAGCAGTGTAGAAGTGTTCCCTTTTCTCTACATTCATGCCAACTTCTCTGGTTTGGGGATTTTGTTATGTGGGCTAATATTACTGGAGTTAGGTGATATCTCAAAGTAGTTTTGATTTGCATTTCTCTTATGATTAAGGATGGTGAGCATTTTTTCATGTTTCTATAGGCCGTGTGTCTGTCTTCTTTAGAGAAGTTCTTCTTCAATTCCTTTGCCCATCCTGAGATGGGATCACTTGTTCTTTTCTTGCTAATACATTTCAGTTCTCTGTGGATTCTAGTTATTAAACCTTTGTTGGAGGTATAACCTGCAAATATTTTCTCCCATTCTGAAGATGGTCTGCTTGCTATACTTACTATGTTCTTGGCTGTACAGAAGCTTTTTAGTTTGATCAGGTCTCAGTAGTTTATCTTCGACCCGATTCAATTGCCTGGGGAGTCCTCCTCATAAAA
>CAUYON010135601.1:0-17581 GCA_963573935.1 Arctocebus calabarensis
CTGCATAATATCCCATGGTATACATGTACCACAATTTATTAATCCATTCATGGGTCAATGGGCATTTGGGCTTCTCTGTGTATTCTGGTTATTAAACCTTTGTCAGAGGCATAACCTTCAAATATTTTCTCCCATTCTGAGAGCTGTCTGCCTGCTACACTTACTGTGTTCTTAGCAGCTCAGAAGCTTTTTAGTTTGATCAGGTCCCAGTAGTATATTTTCAATAGTGCTTCAATTGCCTGGGGAGTCCTCCTCATAAAAAATTCACCCAGGCCGATTCCTTCAAGAGTTTTCCCTGCACTTTCTTCTAGTAATTTTATAGTTTCATGTCTTAAGTTTAAATTTTTGATCCAGTGAGAGTCTATCTTAGTTAATGGTGAAAGGTATGGGTCCAGTTTCAGTCTTCTACAGGTCGCCAGCCAGTTCACCCAGCACCATGTGTTAAATAGGGAATCTTTTCCCCACTGAATGCTTTTCATTGGCTTGTCAAAGATCAAATAGTGGTAAGTAGCTGGGTTTATCTCTTGGTTCTCTCTTCTGTTCCATACATCTATCTCTCTGTTTTTTTGTGCCAGTACCATGCTATTTTGATCACTATCAATTTATAGTAGAGTCTCAGGTCTGGTAGTGTGATTCCTCCTGCTTTGTTTTTATTTTTGAGTAATGTCTTGGCTATTTGAGGTTTTTTATGATTCCATATAAAACAAAGCATTATTTTTTTGAGGTCTTTAAAATATGACAATGGAACTTTAATAGGAATTGCATTAAACTTGTATATTGTTTTGGGTGGTATGGATATTTTAACAATGTTGATTCTTCCCAGCCATGAGCATGGTATGTTTTTCCATTTGTTGACATGTTCAGCAATTTCTTTTTATACAGTTTCATAGTTCTCTTTATAAAAATATTTCATGTCCTTTGTTACATAAACTCCCAAATATTTCATCTTCTTTGGTACTACTGTGAAAGGGAAAGAGTCCTTGACTGTTTTGTTGGCTTGACTATTATTGTTATATATAAAGGCTACAGATTTATGAGTATTGATTTTGCAGTCTGAGATATTGCTGTATTCCTTGATCACTTCTAAAAGTTTCATATTAGAATCCGTGGTATTTCCAGATATACAATCATATCATCTGCGAAGGGTGAAAGTTTAATCTCTTCTGATCCTATGTGGATACCCTTTATCACCTTTTCTTCCCCAATTGCAATGGCTAAAATTTCCATTACAATGTGGAAGAGCAATGGAGACAATGGGCAACTTTGCCTGGTTCCTGATCTGAGTGGAAATAATTTCAATTTAACTCCATTCAATACGATATTGGCTGTGGGTTTGCTGTAGATGGCCTCTATTAGTTTAAGAAATGTCCCTTCTATTCTAATTTTTTTAAGTGTTCTGATCATGAATGATACTAAGTATTATCAAAAGCTTTTTCAGCATCAATTGAGAGAATCATATGGTCTTTGTTTTTTAATTTGTTTATGTGCTGAATTAAATTTATGGATTTACGTATATTGAACCAGCCTTGAGATCCTGGGATAAAGCCCACTTTGTCGTGGTGTATAATTTGTTTGGTGTGTTGCTTGATTCTGTTTGTTAGGATGTTATTGAATATTTTTGCATCAATATTTATTAGTGATATTGGTCTGTAGTTTTGTTTTCTTGTTGGGTCTTTTCCTGGTTTAGGGATCAAGGTGATATTAGCTTCATAGATTGTGTTGGGTAGTATTCCATCTTTTTTCTATATTTTGGAAAAGGTTGAATAATATAGGTACTAGTCCTTCTTTAAAGGTTTGGTAGAATTCTGTTGTGAAGCCATCTGGTCCCAGGCTTTTCTTTTTAGGGAGATTTTGTATAGTTGATGCTATTTCAGAACTTGATATTGGCCTGTTCAACATTTCCACTTCATTCTGGCTAAGTCTAGGAAGGTGGAGTGCTTTCAAGTTTTGATCAATTTCCTTCAGATTTTCATATTTCTGAGAGTAAAGTTTCTTGTAATATTTGTTAAGGAGTTTTTAAATTTCTGAGAGGTCTGTTATTATTACGTCTTTACCATTTCTGTTTCATTATATTAGAGATTTTACTCTTTATTTGTCCTGATTAGGCTAGCCAAAGGTTTATCTATTTTATTGACCTTTTCAAAGAACTAATATTTGATTTATTGATCTGTTGTATAATTTTTTTGTTTTCAATTTAATTTAATTCTGCCATGATTTTGGTTATTTCTTTTCTTCTGTTGGGTTTGGGGTTGTAATGTTCTTCCTTTTCCAGTTGCTTGAGGTGTCCCATTAAGTTTTTAACTTCTTCTCTTTCTGTTCTCTTGAGGAAGGCTTGCAGTGCTATAAATTTCCTTCTTAGGACTGCCTTTGCAGTGTCCCAGAGATTCTGATAATTCATATCTTCATTGTCATTTTTTTCCAAACATTTGGTGATTTCCTTCTTAATCTTGTTTATGATCTATCTATCATTAAGCATAAGGTTATTTAGCTTCTGTATTTTCATTTGAGTATGCAGATTCCTGTTATTGTTGAGTTCAATTTTCATTCCATGGTGCTCTGAGAAGATGCAAGGAATAATTTCTATTCTTTTAAATTTGCTGAGCTTAGACTTGTGACCTAAGATGTGATCAATTTTGGAGTATGTTCCATGGGCTGATGAGAAGAATGTGTATTCAATTTTATTAGGATGAAATGTTCTGTAGATGTCTTTTAAATCCAGATGTCGAATGGTTAAGTTTAAATCTAAAATCTCTTTACTTAGGTTTTTATTGGAGGATCTATACAACAGTGTTAAAGAAGTATCAAAATCTCCAACTATTATAGAGTTGAAGGAAATCAAGTTACTCCTGTCCATTAAAGTTTTTCTTATAAATTGAGGTGCATTCTGGTTGGGTGCATAAATATTAATAATTGAAATCTCATCATATTGAGTAGTACCTTTAACAAATATGAAATGTCCAGCTTTATCCTTCTTTACTTTGTTGGTTTAAAACCTATTGTATCTGTGAATATGATTGCAACGCCTGCTTTTTTCTGTTTTCCAGAAATATAGATGACCATCCCTTCACCTTGAGTCTATATTTATCTTTTAAGGTAAGATGAGATTCTTGTGTGCAGCAGATATCTGACCTGAGTTTTTGTATCCAATCAGCCAACCTATGCCTCTTTAGTGGACAATTTAAAGCATTCACATTAATTGAAAATATTGATCAATCTTTAGAAAAAGGACATTTTTATTTCTTTCATCACTGTGGAAGTTGGAATTTGATAAGTTTTTGGGTGAGAAAACTTTTATGGTGGATTACACTGGTCATTATGGAGGATAGGTCTGAGAATACCCTGGAGAGCTGGTTTAGTTATAGCAAATTGCTTCAACATGTGGATGTCATTAAAGTATTTAATTTATTCATCATAAATGAAACTCAGTTTAGCTGGATACAAGATCCTGGGTTGAAAGTTACTTTGTTTTAGAAGATTAAAAGTCAATGACCATTCTCTTCTAGCTTGAAAGTTTTGATCAGAGACATCTGCAGTTATTTAACTATTCTTCCCCTTATAGTTTATGGATTTCTGGCATCTGGTTGCTTTCTGATTTTTCTCTTTCATGTTAACTTTAGTGAAGTTAATGATGATGTGCCTAGGGGACGTCTTATTCAGGTTGAGTTGTGCTAGGGTTCTGAAACTGTCTGCTATTTGCATTTCAGAATCTCTTGGCATGTCTGGGAAGTTGTGTTTCATAATCTCATTAAGAAGAGACTCTGGGCCTTGTGACATCACTTCATCGTTTTCAGGTATCCCTATAAGGCGAATATTGGTTTTCTTCAAGTTATTCCAGAGCTGTCTGAGAGAATGATCCATTTTTACCTTCCATTTCTCTTCCTCTTTGTAGGTTTGGGAGCATTGGAAAGCTTTGTCTTCAATGTCAGAAATCCTTTCTTCTGCTTGCTCCATTCTGTTACTGAGGGATTCTACTGTGTTTCTCAGATCTTTGAGGGCTGCAAATTCTTGTCTCAATGTGTTGAAATCTTTGGTCATTTGGTCTTTGAATTCCTTGACTTCTTGAGACAATTTTTGAAATGCTCCCAGAATTTCTAATTCCAGCTTTTCCTCTACTTTATTGATCTTGTTTGCAATCCAAATTCTGAATTTGATTTCTGACATCTCAGGCATCTGTTTATGCATAGGATTGTCATTTGTGTCTGTCAAATTGTTCCTTGGGGGGAGGGGTTGATCTACTCTGGTTGTTCATGTGTCCAGAGCTTTTCCGCTGAATCTGCCCCATGATTATTTTGTACCATTTGACTGGATGAGTGGATAAGGATCAGTTGGTTTGGGGGTTCTAGGAGTAGTGATTGACCAGTCCTTTGCTTGAAAGCTCAGACTGCTGTCTGTACTTTTTCCCCTTGAGCTCTGCCAAGGACCTATATAGAGCTACTGCCTGTGAAACTGGGGACCTTCTTGGTGTGGTAGGGTTAATTGGCTCTGTCTTATTTTCAGCTGGTCTCTGTCTTACCCTAGAGAATCAGTTACTCTATGTTGAACTCTGAGCTGTGGAGAAATACCAGTAGTTATGTCACCACTTCCCCCCATTGGCAGCAATTGGAAAAGCAAATCAAACCTTCCCACTACCACACATCCAGGGTACCACTTTGGAAAGTCCTCAGGTGATTGGCCCAGTTGAAGAGGTCCCAGTCAATTGTCCCAGGCAGCACTGGCCTCAAATAAAAGAGTTGAAAAGTCTCTCACAACTAAATAGCAGGAGTCTCTAGGCAGGTCTAGTCTAACTCACTCTGGGTGAGCTCACAAGGGCCCCCCAGGAAGTAAATTAGTCTGGGAAGGTTGATGCCTCCTTTCCCACCTTGTCCCTCTGTCACACCCAGTCTCTGATAACCCCACAAAGCTGTGATCCAGTTCCCTCCAATGAGCAGATGCTCTTGAGGTTTGCACCTGCCTGGGTCACAGTGGGGTCTGTGGCTCCTCAGACAGTTCACCAGTCTCTGTCACTGTTTGGCAGGGGAGGTGAAGCCTGACAACCTGGGTATTTGATAGGGGCTGGGGCGATTCACTCAGTTCCAGCCCTGTCCCTGATTGATGTTGCTGATAGAACAGAACAAGTTCACAGAATTTGTTTCTGTCCCAGCAATTTTCTCCTATGAATCAGACGTTGGGCTGCAAATGGGGCTGACCCAGTCTGTGAGTTCCAGCCCTTTGTCTCAGCTTTCATTCCCTGAGGGCCAGATGCGTCTGAAGCTGAGTAAAGCAGTCTCTGCCCTGGGAGATGGCTGTCTCTGCATGTGTATTCTAATCCCTGAACTCCACCCTGGCTGGTACCACTGCAGGCATACACTTCACTCCCAGGGCCTGTGCCTCCATTACAGGTCTGCTCTCCCAGTGGCTGCCACCAGAGAAGCCACCTGGCTTCCCCTGGCCACCCAGAGAGACTGGAAGTGTCTCCTCAAAACATCCCCAGGGGTGCAAGTCCCACTGCCATTGTTCCCGCCACTGTAGCTGCCGCTCCGTGCCTTTAGGAGATGGCCTCTCCAGTTTAGCCTCCTGGTGGCTCACCCTCCTCTCCCCACTCCCGAGCAGGAAAATCAGCACAGATCAACAACAGTCCATGCACCATCCACAACTCTCAAGAAAATATCTAAGAATCTGGACTCTGTGGGGGACAGGACTCCAGACCTCAGGGTGAGAGTGGAGGGGAGTGCCGGGAGTTCAAACTTGCAGGTAGAGAATATATACAGTTTTGTACAGTTTTATGCCTGGCAGGAGAGTGCCATGGCACCCTAGTAGGGAAGGAGGTCCGATTTTTAGAGGGTCTCTCCCATGGGGTAGAGTGGGAGGATATCTGAACTCTCCTCACTTATTTGTATGGAGGTATGGAGTATACTGCAAGCCATGCTCATGTGAGAAGGGACTCCCGTCTGCTTGGCAATGTGTTCTGTACCTTTTGGTTGTGTCCTTGGGGTTGCAGGTCACCCCAGCATGTTTGATGTGTGTTCTTTGACCTTCTCTTTGGCTCAGATCCAAACCATCAGCTTTCTTGCTAAATTTCTGTCCTTTAACTCTCCTTCTGGACAGGAGTCTCTGCGGAAAGCTCGCTGCAGAAAAAAACCCCAAAGATTACAAGTGTTGATAAGGATGTAAGGAAAAGGGACTCTTGGTGTATTGTTGGCAGGAATATAAATTTGTCCAAGCATTATAGAAAACAGAATGGAGGCGTTTTGAAAAATTAAAGATAGAGCTACCATGTTAATCTGTAGTATCACTTCTGAGTATTTTTATCCAAAGGAATTGAAATCAGAATTTTGGAGATATTCTGTACTCTCATGTTTATTGCAACATTAGTCACAACAGTTAAGAGTTGGAAGCAGTCTGAATGTTAATAAATAGGTGAGTGGGTAAAGACAATGTGTCATACATATAAAATATAATATTATTCATCCTTGAAAAGGAAAGAAAATCCTTTAATTTCTGATAGCATGGGTGAACCTAGAGGAAATTATGTAATTGAAATAATCTGGACACAAAAGACAAATGCTATATTATCTCATTTATGTGTGTACTATAAATTAGTCAACTCATAACAGTAGATAGTGGTTTACAGGGGCAGGGAAAAAGGGGGTACGAGGAGATGTTAGTCAAGGAGTATAGAATATTTTGAATAAGATGAATAATTTCTGGAGATCTAATACATAGCGTGGTGACTCTAATACTTTAAATTTGCAAAGAGGATAGATTTTTTAATTTGTAAAATTTTATGGGATACAAGTACAATTTTGTTACATGTGTAGATTGCATAGTCCTCAAATCAGAACTTTTAGGATAACCATCTCTTGAATAACTTACATTAGACTCATTAAGGTATTTCTTATCATCCAGCCCCTCCCACCCTTCACCCTTCTTGTGTCTTTATTATATATCATTCCACTCTCTACATTTGTATATACATGTTATTTTGCTCCCATTTATGAGAGAGAACATGATATATCTGTCTTTCCATGTCTGAGTTGTTTCACTTAAGATAATGACCTCCAGTTCCATTCATGTTGAGCCAAAAGACAAAATTCCATTCTTTTTAGTGGCTGAATAGTATTCCATTGTGTATAGATGAAGGAGGGTAAATCTTAAGAGCTCTTATCTCACACGAACACACAAATGGTAACTCTGTGAGGAGACAGATATGATTGTGGTGATTATTTTATGACATATAAGGATATCAGATCAAGTTGAATTTGATATTATCTGTGTTCACTGAGGGAAGAGAATGCTTTGAACCACCTATAGTAGGACGTTCCACATCTTGGTTTAAGTTGGATCTAAAAATTGATACCCATGGCACAAAAATGCACAGATGATACAATTATGAAACATCATTAGAATTACTTCAACAAGTAATAGCTATAACAGGACATGTAACCACATCCCACTTGAAATTTTTTTTTGTATTCTGGGAGAGAGGTATGTACAGGGTTCGTGTAACAAGGAGAAGGGTTACATAACTCACATGAAGTGGTCAGAGAAAGCATCTTGGATGGGATGAATTTTAAAGAATGAGTAAAAGTTAGCTTAATGGGGATGAGGACAGTACTACAATGGATAAAGTCTACTGAGTTTTAAAAGATGGCTCATCTTCTTTTGTGACTTGGAGGACATTGGTATCATTTTCTAATTAAAATCCTTGGTGTGGCCCACCATCACTGTCAACACTGGAAACCATGCTCTTGGTTAGCATATGCAAATATGATCTCACATACATGCATTCCAAGTGACATTTGTATCAAAAAATAGATCATTGCACTCAAAGGACAAAGGGTAAACTCTAGCCACAAATCATGTGCCAAGAGGTGGTTTTCTAAAAAACTTCCCCAAGGTCTCTTTCTTCACCAAGGGTAAAGTGTTCCAAAGCTGGATTATTGCACATGTTTCCATTCGAGCAGATGGCAGAAAGGTTTGTCTGCAATGTGGAACTTGTTAAGGAGGAAGGCTTTTCTGATAGAGATCAAGAGGGTTGCTTAAATTTACTTAGTGGTGGGATGATTTGTGATACATTCATGCTTGTGAGTATAATGCCTTTATAATTGCTTGTAAGTAGATTGAGAGCCTCCAGAATCAACTCATGGGAAAAGGCTATTTATCTGCTGTTTAGCTTCTGCTGAATACTCCAGACAGTATATCCATTCCTTTTTCATGCCATTTAAGGGTGTTTTACATATACGCTATCTTTTGCCACTCTAATTATAACAATATTATTCTGCCTATTGGTGGTGGTGGAGGTAGGTCAAGGACCCTCGAAGGGTTGCCTATATTTGGTCCTCATAGACAACAACCACTAAAATATGACCACAGTCAATACCACCCCAAGTGCTATGTGGTATATGCGAGGGTACCCTCACTACATTTTGCTGTGGTGGCAAACAATCTCTCACTGGTTTAAGATAAGAAAGTTTATTTCTTGCTCATACAAAGTTTGCTCTGCAAGACTTGCCAGGATAGGTTTCCTCCATCTATTGGCTCAGCATTCCAGGCTACTTGAGTCTCATGGCATCTCCATATCATCACACATTTTAATAATGTTTCAGGTAGGAAAACAGAGTGCTAGATGGCCCTGCACTGACAATTAAATTCTTAAGCCTGAAAGTGGCACAAGTCTGTTCTGACCAACACTGCTGGAGTATTTAGCAGAATCTATTGGCCAGAGCTTATCATAGGATCCCACTTAACTATAAGGTGGACTGGAAAGTTCAATCCTCTCATACATGGAGAAAGGGAGGAAACTGGATAAAGACAAGCATTCAGTATTGTTTAATATGACTTTTTTAAAATTTGAAAGGCAATTTGTATGGGAGGGATTGTGTGCTCATCTTAACGATGAGAGACAATATATAGGTGTCCCCAAAGTTGCTTCTAAAGTCACCATATGTAGAGAAAATGGGAAGTTGTGGTTAAATAAACATTTATTTACAAAATATTCATTATAAAATTTCATAAAATATTTCTGAAAAATTCCTTAGGTGTTAGCCACCTCTTTGAAAAATTTTCCAAAAAATATTTTGTAAGTTAACATACAGTTAGCTACGATTTCCATTTGCCCTTTGGTGACTTTATGGGCATGTTTTGGGAACACCTTGTACTTTGCATGCTGAGAGCAAGGGTTTGGAATCAGACGTCTTGGATCCGCAAAATATAATCTATGAAGGCTCAGGCAAGACATAATTCCTAAGTCAACCTTCCTTCCTTCCTTCTCTCTCTCTCTCATTCTCATTAAAATGCCACACCTTTGGCTCGGCGCCTGTGGCTCAGCGAGCTAAGGCGCTAGCCACGTACACCTGAGCTGGCGGGTTCGAATCCAGCCCCTGGGCCCGCCAAACAACAATGATGGCTGCAACCAAAAAATGGCCAGGCATTGTGGCGGGCGCCTGTAGTCCCAGCTACTTGGGAGGCGGAGGAAAGAGACTCGCTTGAGCCCAGGAATTGGAGGTTGCTGTGAGCTGTGATGCCATGGCACTCTACCCAGGGTGACAGCTTGAGGCTCTGTCTCAAAAAAAAAAAAAAAAAAGCCACACCTTTCAGGGACAAAACATAATTGTAAGAGGGACTTTACCTAACAAATGCAATCAGTGTATCCTCATTTCTTGTACTTTCGATGAATCCCCAACAATTAAAAAAAAAAAATGAATGGAAAAAAAAGTATCCAATGTACTCAGCCCTACTAGATGAAATGAATCTTTAGCTTTCATATGAAAGCTATAACCCAATTATAGCATAAGAATATGGGGCAAGGGGTAACGGAGGGGTAGGGGGAGGAATATGGGTGGAGGGAGGGTAATTGGTGGGTCCATACCTATGGTGCATCTTAGAAGGGTACAGATGAAACTTACTAAATGCAGAATATAAAAGTCTTAACACAATAACTAAGAAAATGCCATGAAGGCTATATTAAACAATTTGATGAAAATATTTCAGATTTTGTATATGAAACCCGCACATTGTACCCCATGATTGCACTAATGTACACAGCTATGATTTAGCAAAAAATAAAAAATAAATAAAAAATAAATGGGATGAGATTATACACCTTGTAGGAGTGGTTTAAGGTTTAAATGCTATGGATAAAATGGATACCTTAGTTTCTGACACATACGTACTCAAAAAACTTTAGCTGATGATATACATGTCAATGAGTGAGAGAATAATAATCTCATATATTTGAATGGAACAAGTTGACTCAGAAGACAAAAATTTTTTATGTTAGGCAAACGATTTATATTTACCTTCGTCAAATTTCAAAGCTTTGCTTTTCCCACTGCATCACGGTGCCACTTGTTTTGACATGGGATGCATTAGCAGGTCCCAAAACTTCTATATGAACAGCCTCTCTCCTCACGCAACCTCTTCCCTCTAGTCTGATTCTGTGTACAGGAAGGACTTATATTTAACCACAGTTGCTGAAACAATTAGCAACAAAGGCAGGCAGTACCGTAAGATGTGTCTGGAGATTCAGGTTCTCATCCTAACTTCATTATTCAATATATGTGTGACCTTAGACAGTCACTTAGATTCTCAAGTATTTAACTTGGGTCAGTAAAAGTTTGTATAGTGCAAAAATAGAGCAGGAGAAGTTTCTGATCTGACTTCATAGAGCTATGAGAACTAAATAAATTTAAAAATTTAAAAATATTTTAAAATATATAAAGGGTTACAATAGTGGGTGTTGTTGTTGCTATTATATTATGACTTAGGAACAGAGAAGGATTCCATACAGCAAAGAAATATAGTACAAAGTCCCAGATCAGTGTAGAGAGCATGGGTTTGTTTTCACTGCAAGGACTCATGGTAAGAACGGTTACGTGTCCAAAAGTCCTGAGCTTTTTAGAAATATACATACCTTATTTGTCACCTAGCCTGACTTGCTGCCTTTCTCTTTTAGCCAGCCACTTAGATTGCTTCCTTATGAAAATAGATGGATTGCATATTATTAACATTAGAATGTTCCTTTTTTAAGCAAACATTTCTTACCATACAAAAGCATAATAAAAATTTGGATGTTAGTCATAAACAAAAACACACTGTTAGAAAAGACCCTATGAAAAACTGAAATGATAAGCCACAGCCTAAAAGAAAATATTTGTGAAACACATATATATTGTGTCTGTTGCACTATTATAAAAAAGAGCAAACACAACCTTGCTTAGAAAAATGGGGGCAAAGTATCTGAACACTTCATCAAGACACTTCATCAAGAATATATATATGGGGTGGCACCTATGGCTCTAGGAGTAGGGTGCCATATATTGGGTGTGGCAGGTTCAAGCCCAGCCCTGGCCAAAAACTGCAAAAAAAAAAAAAAATATATATATATATATATATATAAATGTTCAGTAACACTTTAATATACAATATATACAAATAAAAATATATATAAATATATATAAATGTCCAGTAACACTTGAAATGATCTTCAATATCATTAACATGGTTGTCAGAGAAACACAAATAAAAACCATGAGATACATTGTAGACCTACTAGAATGGCCAAATTAAAAACCAAAGCAAATATAAAAGTATGTATTAATCAGCTTGTTATGTTAGCACTAAGGCTTCGGGTCAACAGTAGTTACATTTTGGGGAAGTCATAAGTTATATGTGAATTTTTGACCACTTAGAGGGCCCCTAACCTCTACATTGTCAAAGGTCAACTGTATTTTATTTGTGAGTTATCACAAAAAAGTCATATAAATTCATCATAATTTATTGACTCATACACTTAAAATAGGTAAGTTTTATTGGAGATAAAGTAGACCTTAAAAAAGCTGATTTAATAATAATAAAAATGTTCCCTCTGTATAGAATCGAAAAAACTGAGACTGACAAAATCTTTTTAATCTATTTGCTACAGAAAGACTTTGTAGCAAACCAGTTATAGGTCAGGGTTAAAAATTTTAACCCTTGATTTCTTCCAGGTATGATTGTGTACTCTTTCAGTTGGCTCTTGTGCCCTTTGACAGATCACATAATTACATTTTTTTTGAGTAGTTCCTTACTTCTGTCACTATTGAGTGCTCCAGGGTGATCTTTTTTATATTACTTATTCCAGCCCAGGAATCAGCCATTTCTCCAAGAATCCTTGGTTTCTTTTATGAAGAATGGTATTAAAAACCAAGGTCTATATTTAAAAAGATTAATAAAATTGATAAACCTTTGGTCTGATTAACTAGAAACAGAAATATAAGGTCTATAATAACTTCAATAAGAAACAAAAAGGGGAAATAACAACAGATAACACCATTACAAAAGATCAGCCCAGAAATTTAAAAACACAAAGGAAATGGACCAATAGCTGGAATCACACCACCCCCTTAAACTCAATAAGAAATAATTAAAAATTTTGAGCAGACCAATATCAGACACTGAAATTGCAACAACAATAAAAAATCTAAAATAAGAAATGTCCTGGAGCAGATGGTCTTAATATGAGAATTCTACCAACCCATCAAACAGGAGCTTGTAGCTATATCTGCAGAACCCATTCCAAAACATAAGGAAGGAACCCTCCCCCAAAGTTCTTTGAAGCAAATATCACCCTGATACCGAACAAGAAAAGGGCCCAACAAAAAAGGAAAATTACATACCATTATGATTAATGAATATTAACACAAAAATATTTGATAAAAATCCTAGCAAACCAGAATATACACATTAATAAAAGTATACATCATGATCAGGGGGATTTATCCTAGAGATGCAAAGTTGCCTCAACATACATACATTTGGCCAAATGTGGTGGCTCACGCCTATAATCCTAGCGGTCTGGAAGGCTGATGCAGGTGTATTGCCTGAGTTAACAGGTTTGAGATCAGCCTGAGACAGAGTGAGACCTCATCTCTAAAAAAATATGGCCAGGTGTTATGGTAGGTGCCTGTAGTCTCAGTTACTTGGAAGGTTGAGGCCAGAGAGTTGCTAGAACCCAAGTGTTTGAGGTTGCTGTGAGCTATGACACCATGGTTCCCTACCGAGGGTGACATGGTGAGATTCTGTCTCAAAAAATAAAATAAAATAAAATAAAAACACAAACAAATTGGGTTATAGCCTTCATATGGAAGCTATAAATTAGCTTCATAGTAGGGCTGAGTACATTGGATACTTTTTCTTTCATTCTTGAGATACTTTGCTATGAAGAATGTGTTCCAGCTCTATCCATGTAAATATGAAAGAGGTAAAGTCACCATCTTTCTTTAAGGCTGCATAGTATTCCATGGTATACATGTACCACAATTTATTAATCCATTCGTGGACCGATGGGCACTTGGGCTTCTTCCATGACTTAGCAATTATGAATTGGGCTGCATAAACAATCTGGTACAGATATCTTTGTTGTAATGTGATTTTTGATCTTCTGCGTATATACCAAGAAAAGGAATTATAAGATCAAATGGCAGGTCTATTTTTAGATCTCTGAGTATTCTACAAACATCTTTCCAAAAGGAACGTATTAGTTTGCATTCCAAAGTGTTCCTTTTCTTCACACTTATGGTGCATCTTAGAAGGGACAGGTGAAACCTACTAAATGCAGAACACAAATGTTTTCACACAATAAACGAGAAAATCCCATGAAGGTTATGTCGAACAATTGGATAAAAATATTTCAGATTCCATTTGAAGCCCAGAGACTGTGCCCCATGATTGCACTAATGTACATAGCTATGATTTAATAAAAAATAAAAATTAAAAAATAAAAACAAACAAACAAAAAAGTCCCATACATTTATAAATATAATTCACCACATAAATAAAAGCAAAACCAAAGACTATCCTGTGTCAACAGAAACAGAAAAAGCATTCATCAAAATTTAACATACTTTTTCTGACAGGAATAAATAGGCATAGATGGGACATTTCTTAAACTGAACTAGGCCATCTGCAACAAACCCACAGCCAATATCAGACTGAATAGAGTAAAGCTGAAAGCATTTCCACTTAGAACTGGTACCAGACAAGGAGATACACTGTTGCCATTGCTATTCAACACAGTGCTAGATGTTCTAGCCAATGCAATTGGGGCAAGAGCAAGATATTAAGGTTTTAGATGAGGACAGAGGAGATCAAGCTCTCACTCTTTGCTGATGACATTATCTTATAGACCCCAGGGATTCAACCACAAGGCTCCTGGATGTGATCAAGAAATAAAGTAACATCTTGGGATCCAAAATCAATGTCTAGAAATCAGTAGCTTTCATATGTGCCAATAACAGCCAAGCTGAGAATCAAATCAAGATACAATACCTTTAATAGTAGCATCAAAGAAAATGAAATTTCTTGGAATATGCCTAGCAAAGGACATGAAGGATCTCTACAGGGAGAACTAGAAAGCCCTGAGGAAAGCAATAGCAGTTGTTGTTAACAAATGGAAAAACATACCATGCTCATGTCTAGGAAGAATCAACATATCAAAATGTCCACACTATCCAAAGTGATCATAAAGCAATCTCCATCAAAGTATCAATGTCATATTTGAAGAACTTGAAAAAGTAGTACTTCATTTCATATGGAATGAAAAAAAAAAACTCTGGCCACTTTAATTCTAAGAAATTAAACAAATCTAGAGGCATCATGTTATTAGATTTCAGGTTATACTGTAAGTCTATAGGGATCAAAACAGCATGGTACTGGTACAAAAATAGAGATTTAGTTCTATGGAATAGAATGGAGAACCTAGAGATAAAATTAGCCATGAATTGCCATCTGACCTTTGATAAACCAAATAAAAGTATACATTGGGGAAAAGAATTCCTATTTGAAAACTGGTACTGGGAGAAGTGGTTAGCCACATGTAGAAGACTAATGCTGAACCTGTACCTACCTCTCATCACTTACAAAAATTGATTCTTGCTGAATAAAAAATTTAGAGTTAAGACATGAAATGGTAAAAATTCTAGAAAAAATTATGGAAAAACTATTAATGATATTGGCCTAGGAAAAGATTTTATGAAGAAGATCCCCTTGGCAATTGCACCAACACCAAAAATAAATAAATGGGACATGATGAAGTCAAAAGTCTTTTGCATAGCTAAGGGAAAAATGACTAAAGTATATAGACAACCTTTAGAATCAGAGAAGATATTTTTATGCTACAAATCTGACAAAGGGCTGATAAAATCTACAGAGAACTCAAACTTAAACTGCTCAATAAGAAAATAGCAAACAATTCCATACATAAGTGGGCAAAGAAATGAATAGAACCTTCTTTGAAGAAGACAGATGAATGGCCAACAAACACACGAAAAAATGCTCATTGTCCCTAATTTATCAACGAAATGCAAATCAGTCCGGTGTGATGGCTTACGCCTGTAATACTAGCACTCTGGGAGGCTGAGGTGGGTGGATACCTTGAGATCACAAGTTTGAGACCAGCCTGAACAAAAGCGAGACCCTGTCTCTACTAAAAATAGAAAAAAAGCTGAAGTAGAGGATTGCTTGAACCCAAGTGTTAGAGGTTGCTGTGACCTATGACCATATAGCACTCTACCCAGGGCTACAGCTTGAGACTCTGACTTAAAAAAGGAGAAGAAGGAGAAGGAAAAGGAGGGGAAGGAGGAGGGGAAGAAGGAGGGGGAGGAGGAGGAGGAGGAGAAGGAGAAGGAGAATTGCAAATCAAAACCACTCTGGGATATCACCTAACTCCAAAGAGAATAGCCTACATTGCAAAGTCCCAAAGCTACAGATGCTGGCGGGGATGTGAAGAGACAGAAGTAGTTTTAGACTGCTAGTGGGATTGCAAACTAATACAGCCTCTATAGAAGTATGAACAATGCTCAAAGAAATAGAAGTAGACCTTCTATTTGATCCCATAATCCTATTACTAGATACCTACCTAGAACAAAAAAGATCACTTTACCGGAAGGACATTTGATCTAGAATGTTTATTATAGCTCAATTCACAATTGCCAAGATGTAGAAGCAACCTAAGTGCCCATGAACACATGAATAAATGGTGGTATATGTATACTATGGAGTACTAGCCAGCCATAAAAAGATGGAGACTTGATATCTTTTGTATTTACCTGTATGGAGGTCAAGAACATTCCTCCTAAGTAAAGTATCACAAGAATGAAAAACCAGTATTTAATGTACTTAATACTAATATGAAACCAATAGATAAAAAACTACCTGTCCACAAAAGAGAAAAACAGAATTAAATTCAAGTGAAGTGGGAAGGAAAGACAAGGGGGAAGAGGGAGGAAGATTGGTAAGCTCTCGCATAAGGTGCACAATGTAAGGGTGTACAGCACACTCGCTAGGTGAAGGGCTCAAATACAATTTGAACTTTACCTAACAAACATGAACAATGTAACCTAGTCATTTGTACTCTTATATTAATCTGAAGTAAATTTTAAAAAGAAGTCAAGATCTAGGTGTTAGATGTGCTTATTGTTATTATTTTGTGTAGGCCTAGTCAGCTAACAGAACAAGAAAATATATATGTGCCTACTACACTATGTATATAAACCTATCTGTATGCATCTAAATACATTATAATATATTAAGCTAAACATGAAACAAGAAAATATGTATGTGCCTACTAAATTATGTATATAAACCTATCTATATGCATCTAAATACATGTATAAAATATTAAGGTAAACATGAGTTCATACTGATCTTTCCAACTCTAATGATTGCCTTCTCTCCTTGCTTGTCTGTCTTCCCACTCCAATGATGAGACACCTGATTCTTTCTATCATAATCTATTATGTGATTGTTCAATTCCAGTGAATGTGTATCATGGTTTCAGAATTGTAAGCCCTTACACCTATGGGAAAGAACCTCATCAGGTAGTTTCGTGGTTATGTACAGCAGCTTTTTGCTTTAGCTTTTTTTTATTATCTTTATTATTAAATCATAGCTGGGTACAATAGTGCAATCAAGGGGTACAATGTGCTGGTTTCATATACAATCTGAACTATTTTCATCAAACTGATTAACATAGCCTTCCTGGCATTTTCTCAGTTATTATATGAAGACATTTAGTATGGTTCACCTGTACCCTTCTAAGATGCACTGTAGGTGCGGCCCCACCAATTACCCTCCCTCCACCCCCACCACACCCCTTCCCTCCCCTCCCTTGCCCCTTTCCCCATATTCTGGTGTTGTAGTTGTGTTATACCCTTCATATGAAAGCTATAAATTAGCTTCATAGTAGGGCTGAGTACATTGGATACTCTTTCTTCCGTTCTCGAGATACTTTGGTAAGAAGAACATGTTCCAGCTCCATCCAAGTAAACATGAAAGAGGTAAAGTCTCCATCTTTCTTTAAGGCTGTGTAATATTCCATGGTATACATGTACCACAATTTATTAATCCATTCATAGATTGATGGGCACTTGGGTTTCTTCCATGACTTAGCAATTATGAATTGGGCTGCAATGAACATTCTGGTACAGATGTCTTTGTTATAATGTGATTTTTGAACTTCTGGGTATATACCTAGTAAAGGAATTACAGGATCGAATGGCAGGTCAATTTTTAGATCTCTAAGTATTCTCCAAACATCCTTCCAAAAGGAACGTATAGTGTGCAT
>CAUYON010135606.1:0-22981 GCA_963573935.1 Arctocebus calabarensis
ATAATTTCCCTTGGTGAAGTCAGCAAAGCTACATGAAGCAGGTTCAAAGAAATGAGGGAAGTTAACATGCAAATCTCCAGGCTGATGACCTAAGAACTTGCTAAAAAGTTTACATAAGAAAACAGGGTGGCAGATTTCCAATTAAAATCGTGGCACGTGATATCCTAGAAAGTCTTATGTGGTAAAGCCAATGAAATTGCTGTAGAAATTGTGGAAGAGTTCATCAAAAAGTTCCTGGACTTCTCCAGAAGCTCCAAAGATGATGACATCTTTAATGTTGAAGAGTACAGGCTGTTTTTTAAGGTCATGCCTGCCTATCAGGAGCCTCATAAGGAAGGGTGAAAAATATAAGAGTGGAAAACTTTCCAAAGAATGTTTCACAGTTCTGCTTTGTCATAGCTCAGCAGGAGAGAAACTAAAGCCCTTGCTGATTGGTAAATCAGCAAAGCTATCACATTCTGGGGCCTGATGCTCAAAGATATCCCTGAATCACCTCACAAACATATTTGAAATTTCTGTTTCCAAACATGACCTCAAAAGTCCAAGCTCTTGACCAAGGAATCATGGAAACAATTAAAATGTATTACCTATCCCAGCATTTGCAGTGAATTATTACTAAAATACAAACCTGTGGTTTCCCTGACAAAGCAACTTCATCTTCTCCATGAGTTAACACTGGATGCTATCCTCTGGATCAGCTCCTCTTAGAATAAAGTTTGGCCAGAAATGGCACACAAGTGTTTCAAAAAAGTTGGATTTGTCACAACCCAAGAGCATGATGTGTTGGACACATCAGACAGTCCATCAACAAAGGAGTAGATTTTGAAAGTTTTGTTGCAATGAATGATGATGTGGCAACTTATAATGAACCTAGGCCAAAAGTAATTTTCAAGTTACATGTGTAAAAGTTCATGAAACAGGTGATGAAGTGAAAGAAGCAAGTGAAGATGGAACAGAAATTGGAGAGACTACAAAATAAAAAGTCTGGCATTTGATAATGCAGTTGAAGTTATTTGCTGTGGAAAAATGTCCAGGAATCGGTAATGGTGTATTCAAAGTAGAGAGTGCATTCTCCATTTACTTTTGTAATAAAAATAAGAAACAGATGAAGACTGACTCCTTTTTCACAAACAGATGAAGACTGACTCCTTTTTCCTGATTAAACTATAAGAAAATAATAAATGTGATGATTTTGTATTATACTGTATGTATAATTTTACTATTGTGATTTCATAAGATTTTGTATGATAAAAGATGTATAAGAAAGTAAAGTACATATACATATCAGTACATAAGGCCTAATTCCTTATGTTGACCAACTCTCTATGTTGACCAGTTTGTTACAGTTCCTTTGGTGGTCAACTTATAGAGGGTCTACTGTAATGTCAATAACTTACTTTTAAAATATCCTATAAATTTTGTGACATATATGCTGTTTCACATGATCTTCTTTCCATCCTGCAGATAGGGATTTCTATCTGCTCTCATTTTCTTTAACCTTAACGGCTGCTTTCAAAATGTCTTGGAGCTTTAGTTCTACTGGAAATTATTTCAGTTTTTCTCTACTTGGGGGAAAAATGTATTTATTTTCCTTTCATTTTCAAGATTTTTTTCTAGATATATAATTCTAAGCTAACAGGTTATGATTTCTAGTACCTAAATGATTTATTTTCATTGTTTTCTGGACTCTATTGTTTCTGTTGAGAAATCGTATGTTTTTATTATTGTTCCTCTTTATTTAAGGTGTCTTTGTTTCTAGCTACCTTCAAAATGGTTTTCTTTAGTTTAGATTTTGAGCTATTTTACTGTGGGATAGTAAGTGTGGTTTATTTGTATTAATCATTCTTGGCTTTCTCTGAGCTTCTTGGATCTATAAATTTATGTCTTATTTAAATTTAGAAAAGCACTCATTATCTTTTCATATGTTTCTTCTACTCATGTAAGGAACAGTGTAAATAACTGAGACATAAAGAAATATTTTACAGTATATTCTTTTATACTTCTTGAATTTTTAACCATGGAGGTTGTTATGGACTGAAGTATATCCTTCCAAAATTCATATTTTGAAACCCTGACCACTGGTGTGATAGTGTGATAGTATTTAGACATAGGATCTTCTAGATGTAAGCAGGGCTAGATGAGCTGTTGAGGGTAAGAGCATCATGATGGGATTAGTGCCTTTATAGGGAACAAAAGAGAAAAAGAAAAAACAACTCTTTCTTTCTCTACCATGTGAAAACACAAGTGGTCATCTGCAAGCAAGGAAGAGGGTTATCGCCAAAGGCTGAGTTAGATAAATTTGATCTTGGGTTTTCCAGCCTCAAAAACTGCAAGGAACAAATGCTTGCTAATTGAGCCACACAGGTTCTGGTATTTTGTTATAGCAGCCTGAACAGCCTAATACAGGTTTGTATTAACAATTCAAAAATTAAAGAAATCAAGAAAAATTGCCTCATTAACAATACAATGTTTTTCATGTAGAATTGCAAGATATACCAACATAATATACCCAGATATTTTAAACATAATCTGAAACACTGCTGAAACAAAAATGTAACTATGACATGCCTTATCTGTTTCTAGTGTTCAGCAATAACTGCTGACATCCTTCTTAGGCTTCTGACATTTTCTAAAATTTTGTCACATTTATCAGCAGTTGCTCCATTTTAAATGTAGCAGAAATAGAGATGTGTTGAAAATCTATATATTTGCTTTTTCCTTCATAGTGCCATACACAACTTTCTGGTTGTATAATAATTGCTAAGAAGTAGCAGAGTTAATTAATGGGGTCAGGCTGTGCCAACTAATAGTAAGGAAATTAGAGAACGCATCACCTATGTGCTTTCAGGTCTCAGTAAAGTTGATTATAATGGGTACCATATCAACCTCATCCATTTCACACAGATAGCTTATGGTTTGCGATTTTATAATTATAAAAAATTAGAATTAGTGACATATAAAGAGGAAGAGAGTAATAGATGTAGATCTGGAATTGTCGTTTTAGTAAGATAGTCTAGAAAAAACCTGAGAATCCACATTAATTCATTGCAGAGGTAGAAAGTGAGTGAGGGGGTCTTAAAAAGCTAGGTCAGTAAATTCACTATCTTGTATAAGGATATTTTAAAGAAGAAACTAAAGCCACATTGCCTTGTGAAATTGCAAAACAATTGGACAAACACATCAGAGTATCAGACGAAAAAACGTACATTTAATTTTATTCTGAATTGTTTAAGTCACATATCTTTGATATTTGGATTCTAGAGTCATTGTTAGACTCAGAATAGAAGTAAGCAAAGATTAAATCAGGTGTGTTATCTGATATGAAATACAGTTAAGGACAACTTAAATTAGTCACATATCTTATATAATAAGGTCTCTAATTACAGATGATGTCATATGCCTCTGGAAAAATGAACAAAATTTTCATCGAGTAGATGATCATTTATTTGTGTTGCAAAAGACAAATGGGCATTTTTTTCAATGAGATTGGGCTTGGGATTAGGGCAGTGTGGGAAGGGGAACATAATAGGAAAAAAACATTGTATGTCAGGCACTTTATAAGGAAGTTTCAAGCAGATAGTTCTATAAAGCATAGGTATTTCTTTTATAGTGTACATGTCAGAATTTGTGATAGAATGTTCATGAGGTTAAGGATAAGAAATGTGGCATAAGTGAAAGGGATAGGTAGGATCATAAATGGCCTCATATGTTACTCTAAGATATTTTTAGTATATCATGTAAGAAATAGACTTATTTGATATGATAAAACAAGCATTTTACAAAAAAAACTACCCCATCAGATGGCAAGAAAGGATGAGTACCTAAAATTAAAAAAAAAAAAATTAGCAAAGAAAGAAAAGAAGAGTAAGTTGGCATAAAAGATGTACCACTTTTAGCAATGAAAGAAAGAAGATGGCAGAACAGCATTATATTACAGGATGCTATATTTAAACAATCTTAATGCTATTGAGCTTCAAAATAGTTATTGAAGATTAAGAATGATTCAATGGTTATCAAATAAAAATAAAACCAATAGTTTAAAATAATGTACTAGTTCATTTTTTTACAACACTTGCAAAAGGATAACCACAAACCAATTCAGCCACCAGTAGTCCACCAACCATAACTATGATTCTTAAGAAAAAGGTTAAGAATTAATTTAAAGGTTGAAAAAGCCAGGGAGTCAGATTTATTTGGAGAGTGATGTGGATGTGCTTTGCTTCCCATGGGTAAGAGAGGAGCAGGTTTCCAACTAACACAAAGCAAGTGAGGGGGTGCTTCAAGATGAGTTTGACAAGTGTTCCCTGGAGTTTTAAAGAATGCAGAGACTGTTATCTGACTCACATCTGAAAAAGTTGGAAATAAAAAAGGTATGGCTTAAACTCAACTGCATTTCTTCAGAATAAAAACATAGAGATTCACACTGAATGGCCTGTACTTCTGAAGGCTGCCAGTGGAAAAGGATAGCATTTTGTTTTCTGTGGGTCAGATGAGAGCTGACAGGAAGAGAGACAAAGTTTTTGGTTTTATTTTCCGTGTTAAGTGAGTTTTTAAATTTTTTTACTAACATTTTGTACTATTTAAAATGAACAAAATATTCTTTTTGTATTATTGTTTCAGGTTAATTTGAGGGTGCAGAGAATTAGATTACAAATATTGCATTTGATAGGTAGAGTCCCTCTCATAATTATGTCCTAGCCCCAAAAGACGTGTCATACACCCTAACATTGTGCCCATTAAGTAGGAACACATCATCCCTCTTCCCTCCTCCCCTAGTCCTGCTCCCTCATTGCCCAGCTCCCCACCTTACATTAATTGGAGTTTTTCTTTTATGTGGGAGTGTATTCTCTCATCTAGATTCATATCAGAATTGAAAACATTGGATTCTTGCTTCTGCATTCTTATGATACTTTACTAAGAAGAATGTGTTCCACCTCCATCCAGGTTAACACAAAAGATGTAAAGTCTCCATCTTTCTTAGTGGCTTAATATTTCATGAAATACGTATACCACAGTTCATTAATTCATTTTTAGGCTGTTGAGCATTTAGGTTATTTCCACGTTGATTATTGTATATTGAGCTGCAATAAATAATCTATT
This sequence comes from Arctocebus calabarensis, assembly GCA_963573935.1. Taxonomy (NCBI): domain Eukaryota; kingdom Metazoa; phylum Chordata; class Mammalia; order Primates; family Lorisidae; genus Arctocebus; species Arctocebus calabarensis. The sequence goes on from CAUYON010135606.1 coordinate 5,101, forward strand.
GCAAATGTCCTTATGATAAAATGATTTTTTTTCTTCTTGGTAGATTCCTAGTAATGGGATTGCAGGATTAAAAGAGAGGTCTAATTTGAGTTCTTTGAGAATCTCTATACTTCCTTCCAAAGAAATTGTATTAATTTGCACTAACACCAACAGCGTAAAATTGCTCCCTTTTCTCCACATCCATGTCAGCATCTGCAGCTTTGAGACTTTGTGATGTGGGGTATTGTCCGTGGAGATAGGTGATGTCTCAGGGTAGTTTTGATTTACATTTCTCTAATGATCGGGTATGATGAGTATTTTTTCAAATGTTTGTTTGCCATTCACCTCTCTTCCTCAGAGAAAGTTCTGTTCATGTCTCTTGCTCAAGGATAGATGAGATTGTTTCCTTTTTTCTTGATTAATTTGAGTTTTCTATAGATTCTAGTTGTCAAATCTTTGCCAGATTCATAACATGCAAATATATTTTCCCATTATGAACATTATCTTTTTGCTTTAATTATTGTGTTCTTTTTTATTTTAATTAATTAATTAATTTTTATTATTATTAAATCATAGCTGTGAACATTAGGGCAATCAAGGGGTACAATGTGCTGGTTTCATATACGATCTGAACTATTTTCATCAAACTGATTAACACAGCCTTCATGGCATTTTCTTAGTTATTGTATGAAGACATTTATATTCAGCATTTAGTAGGTTTCACCTGTACCCTTCTAAGATGTACCATAGGTGTGGCCCCACCAATTATCCTCCCTCCACCCTAACCTCGCCCCTCCCTTCCCTTCCTTGATCACTTTATAACTAAGACATCTGTACCAGAATGTTCATTGCAGCCCAATTCATAATTGCTAAGTCATGGAAGAAGCCGATTGACCCAGGAATGGATTAATAAATTGTGGTAAATGTATACCATGGGATATTATGCTGCTTTAAAGAAAGATGGAGACTTTACCTCTTTCATGTTTACATGGATGGAGCTGGAACATATTCTTCTTAGCAAAGTATCTCAAGAATGTAAGAAAAAGTATCCAATGTACTCAGCCCTACCATGAAGCTAATATATAGCGTTCATATGAAGGCTCTAACCCAGCTATAGCACAAGAATACTTATTGTGTTCTTAACTGTGCAGAAGCTTTTCAGTTTAATTAAGTCCCATTTGTTTATTTTTGTTGTTGTGATTGTCAAAAATAATTAAGTCGTATTCGCAAAATCTTTCCCTAGTCCAACATTATCAAGAGTTTTTTTCACATTTTCTTCCAAGATTTTTATCATCTCATGCCTTAGATTTAAATCATTTATCCATTCTGAGTCAATTTTTATAAGCAGTGAAAATATGGGTCCAGTTTCAGTCTATTACATGTGGTTATCCAGTTCTCCCAGCACCATTTGTTGAATAGGGATTCTTTTCTGTACTGAATGCTTTTATTTGATTTATCAAAGATAACATGGCAAGCATAGTCTGGTTTCATCTCTTTATTTTATATTCTGATCCACATGTTTATGTCTCTATTTGTGTGCCAGTGCTATGCTGTTTTGATCACTGTGGACTTGTTATATACCCTAAAGTCTGGTAGAATGATGCCTCTGGTCTTTTTTTGTAGAGATAGAGTCTCACTTTATTGCCCTCAGTGGAGTGCCATGGCGTCACACAGCTCATAGCAACCTCCAACTCCTGGGTGTAAGCGATTCTCTTGCCTCAGCCTCCTGAGTAGCTGGGACTACAGGCACTCGCCACAATGCCTGGCTATTTTCCTGTTTTTGCCATTCAGCCAAGGCCAGGTTTGAACCCACTACCTTCAGTATATGGGGCCGACGCCCTACTCGATGAGCCACAGGCGCTGCCCTCTGGCTTTGTTTATTACTAAGAATTATCTTGGCTATATGGATTTTTTTCTATTTCCATGTAAAATCAGACACTATTTGTTTCATTTCCTCAACGTCTAAGGATTTCTCACATTTTCATGGGGATTGAATTGTATCTGTAGATTGCTTTGTGTATAATAGACCTTTTAACAATGTTGATTCTTCCCAGCCAAGAGCATTTTATGTTCTTCCATTTGTTTATATATTCTGCTATTTTTTTCTTAGGGTTTCATAATTATTTTTGTAAAATCCTTGACTTCTTTTGTTAAGTATGTTACTAAGTATTTCATTTTCTTTGAAGCTACTGTGAAGGGAATCATCTTTGATTTGCTTCTCAACTTAGCTGTTATTAGTGTATAGAAAGGCTACTAATTTGCAGATATTGATTTTATACCCTGAGATATTACTGTTTTTATCAAACACTTCCTGGAGTTTGGTGGTTGAGTCTCTGAGGTTTTCTAAGTATAAGATCATATCATCAGCAAAGAGAAAGAGTTTGATCTCCTTTGCTCACATTTTTTTTTTTTTTTGAGACAGAGCCTCAAGCTGTCACCCTGGATAGAGTGCTGTGGCATCACATCTCACAGCAATCTCCAATTCCTGGGCTCAAGGGAGTCTCTTGCCTCTGCCTCCCAAGTAGCTGGGACTACAGGTGCCTGCTACAATGCCCAGTCATTTTTTGGTTGCAGCCATCATTGTTGTTTGGCGGGCCCAGGCAGGATTCGAACCTGCCAGTTCAGGTGTACATGGCTGGCGCCTTAGCCCGTTGAACCACAGGCGTCAAGCCTCCTTTGCTCACATTTTGATGCCCTTTAGATCCTTTTATTACCTGATTGCTTTGTCTAGAACTTCTAGAACTATGTCAAATAGTAGTGGTGATAAGGAACAGCCTTGTCTGATTCCAGGTCTAAGTGAAAAAGTTTTCAGTTTTCCTCCATTCAGTGTGATATTAGCTGTGAGTTTGTCATAGATTGCTTTAATCAACATAAAAAATATGGCACCTATGCCTATTTTCTTAAGTGTTCTTGTTAGAAAAAGATGCTGAATTTTATTAAATGCTTTTTCTGCATCTACTGAGAGGATAGGATGATCTTTGTTTTTCTTCTATTGATATGGTGAATTACAATTATGTATTTGTCTATGTTACACTGGCCTAAATCTATGGGATGAAGACTAGTTGACTATGATGCATAACTTTTTAAATGTGTAGTTGTAATCTATTATCAGATGTTTTATTGAATATTTTTGCATATTAATTAGTGAAATTAGTCTATAGTTCTCCTTTTTAGTTGGGTCTTTTCCTACTTTCAGAATCAGGGTGATGTTTAATTCATATTACATGAGAAGGTTCCTTTCTTCTCAGTGTTTTGGAATAGGTTATGTGTGCAGTATAGGTACAAGCTCATTTATGAAGGTTTGATAAATTTCTGGTATGAAGCCATTTGGTTTAGACCTTTTTTTCATTGGAAGTTTTTTTATTGTTTCTTAAATCTCAGTGATTGATATTAGTCTGTTCAAGAGATCTAATTCTTCCTAGTTAAATCTAGGGAGATGGTGTGATTCCAGGTATTGGTCTATTTCCTTCACATTGCCAAATTTCTGGGCATAGGGTTTTTAATAGTTGTAAGAAATACTCTTTTGTATATCTATGGTATCAATTATTACTTTCCCCTTTTAATTTTTGACTGAGATTACTAGAAATGTTACTTTTCTTTTTTCTAGTTAATCTGACCTATGGTTTATCAATCTATTTACAAATTTGGTTTTTGAAGAGCCAAATTTTTGTTAAATTTATTGTCTGAATGATTTTTTTGTTTTCGATTTTATTTATTTATGATTTAATTTTGATTATTTCTTTTCTTCTGCTAGAATTGAGTATGGGATGTTCCTTTCCCCCACTTTATTAAGATGATTCATTAGGTTTTAGATGTGCTCTCTTTATTTATTTATTTTGAATGTAGGCATCTAATTCAATGCATTTCCCTCTTAGGACTGTTTTTGCAGTGCCCCACAGGTTTTGGTAACTTGTGTTTTCATTACTGTTATGTTCAAGGCAGTTAATGATTTCCTCCTTTTTCTTGTCCTTGACCCAACTGTCATTCAGCATAAGATTGTTTGGTGTTCATGCTTTTGTGTGGGTATGAAAAAACGGTTTTCTTTTTTTGCAGTAGAGTTCTACCTTTATTGCCCTGTGGTCTGAGAAGTTATAAGGAATAATTTCAATTAATTTCATTTTGTTGATGTTTGATTTGTGACCTAGGATATCATGTGTTTTCAAGAATGTTGCTTGGGCTGATCAGAAGAATATGTATTTCTTAGCTTTGGGATGGTGTGTTCTGCATATGTTTATTAAGTAAAGTTGATCTAGGGTTGTGTTTAAGTTCCTTGTGTCTTAGTTTAGTTTCTGTTTAGAGTATCTTGGCTTTAAAGTCCCCTTATATTGTGGCATTATAAGAGATCATATTGCTGAAACCAATTAAGTTCTGTTTCATAAATCTTGGAGCATTAATGCTGGGTGCATATATATTTAGTGATACACTGGGGGGGGGGTTACTCTATTCTGATTTTTCATGTTGTCAGAATTTTTCTGTTTGTTCCTCCTCATGAATGTTTTCTTCTTGTCTACTTCCTTCCTCTATTTTTTTCTTTCACTTTCTCTTTAAGTTACCTCATCTCTGTGCTTAGGTGTTGAAGTATCCTTTTTGCATGGGACCAACAGGAATGGAGGAGTGAAGAGAAAGAAGGAAAAAATGAAAGAAAATAAGAAAAGGAAAAGAAAAATGTGGGTAAAAGAAAATATTTACAAAAGGAATAAAAGAACAGAAAGAGGGAGACAGGAATAGTATTAATGTTCAGCAGGATGCTTTGACCCATACCTTCAATTTCTGGCCTCCAGGGACCTGGGATGGGTTGGTCCCTTGAGGTCAGGAGCTCTTTACTAGCCTGAGCATAAATAAGACTCCCACCTCTACCAAATAGAGAATAATAAAAAAAAAAAAAACAGCAGTTTGTCACATGAGGAACTACAACTAGTGTGCGTCCAAAGGCCAAAACTAGAAGGACCCCCTGTATCAGGGAATTAATTTCTCCTTGATTTAAAGCAATGCTGTGGCAACCCAGCCTAGGCTGTAGAGTGAGACTGTGTGCCACAAATGAAATATAAATTGACAAAGAATAAAACAGATCAGAAAAAGAAATAATAATAAATAAATATACAAAGAAAATTAAAAATAAAATTACACATGATAAAAAAAAGGGGCTGTATATCTTAGTTGTCACTAGAGAAATATATGTGAGAAAGATAAGAAAAGTGGAGAAGTCTTTCCAAAAAGAGAAAAGGGGAGGCTCGATGCCTGTAGTTCAGTGGCTAGGGTACCAGCCACATACACCAGAGCTGGCAGGTTTGAATCCAGCCCCGGCCTGCCAAACAACATTGACAAATATAACCAAAAAGTATCTGGGAATTGTGGCAGGTGCCTCCAGCTACTAGAGAGGCTGAGGCAAGACAATAACTTAAGCCCAAGAGATAGAGGTTGCTCTGAGCTGTGACACCACAGCACTCTACTAACAAAGTGAGACTCTGCCTCAAAAAAAAAGAAAGAAAGAAAGAAAAGGGGAGAAATTATAAGGAAAATTATAAGGAAAGAAAGAATAAAAGGGGTAGAAAAACCATAGAAAATGGATCAGTTATTATTGAAGAAAGTAAAAAGAAAAAATAAAAATATAAAAAAGGAAATGAACAAACAAAAAACTTTAAGGAATACAATTGAGGAAAAAAGAAAAGGATCAGAAAATCTCTAGCAAAGATGGAGTCCATACTATGAAAGAAAGAATTAAAAATTATAAACACACCAAAAAAGAAAGAAAAATGTAGTGGGACAATTTAAAAATAAAAATAAACTGAGCAGTGCCTATGGTTCAGTGAGTAGGGTGCCAGCCCCATATACTGAGGGTGGTGGGTTCAAGCTCGGCCCCGACTGAACTGCAAAACAAAAAAATACCTGGGTGTTGTGGTGGGAGCCTGTAGTCCCAGCTACTCAGGAGGCTGAGGCAGGAGAATCGCCTAAGCCCATGAGTTGGAGGTTGCTGTGAGCTGTGTAACACCACGGCACTCTACCAAGGGTGATAAAGTGAGATTCTGTCTCTACCAAAAAAAAAAATATATATATATATAGAGAGAGAGAGAGAGAGAAAGAAAAATAAACGATATATTTTATTGCAATATGTTGTCTGGATCTCAGGTGACGATCTAAGTTATGAGATGCTAATCATGATGCTGATACAGGTGTATGAGATGGAGGCTGGAAACTACCATCTTGTTTCTGAGGAGACCTGGTCCCAACTTCCTGATTTCTTTGCCCCCAATCTCTGTATGGTTGGGAACTGGAATCTCTTGTCATTCCACTTAACATATATGCTTCAAATTTTAACAGTATACCTTGGTCACATAGTGTCATTTCAAGGAAAACAGGTTTTGCTCAAATTTCTCCATGGTTAGCTGCCCAGATAAGTATATGCACTGGAACTGGCCTTACACTAGGACCTTGCAGTCTGTTCCTTCCAGGCAGCTCTCCCATAATGGCTGCGCCCAACCTGCAGTAGAATGACTAGAGCTCTACTCTGCCTAGTGGCTTAATCCCATCCCCTGGGCACTGTTCTGGTTCATTTTCTTGCCCAAGCTCATCTAAGATAACATCAGAAAGCGCCCAGGTCCCCCCAAAAAAGAAGCCTTCAGGGCAGGCCTTCTTGGTTTAAAATCCACCATAGAACCAGGCGTACTCTGCTGGCATACAAACACCTGACCTCTTCATTTGCTCCTTGAGTCTATTACTACTCCCCTGTGCCCCTGAAGCTACCTCTCTCTCTCTCTCTCTGAAACAGAGCCTCACTCTGTGGGTCAGTGTAGAGTGCCCTCCTGGCATTATATCTCATAGCAACCTCAAACTCCTGGGCTCAAACAGTTCTCTTGTTTCAGCCTCCTCAGTAGCTGAGACCACAGGATCTTGCCACAATGCCTGGCTGATTTTTCTACTTTTAGTAGAGACAGGGTCTGGCTCTTGCTCAGGCTTGTCTTGAACTTTTGAACTCAAGCAATCCACCTGCCTCCGTCTTCCAGAGTGCTTGGATTACAGGCATGAGCCATCACGCCTAGCTGAGAGAATACCATCTTTGGAAGAAAATGTGTCCAAGAGGCCTACTGAATAATTAGGTGAAGCCAGAAGAAGATACTAAAGAGGAAAGGGAACACTTATAAGCAGCCGATGAGGAAAGATACTGTTCATGTCAAGGGTTTTGAAGCTGAAGTGGAGGAGTTAGTAAATCACCCACAAAAATACCCCGTGATAGAAAAAGGCAGAAGTTAAGCATTCCCTGAGTTTACCAATATCTGGTTTTGCTATTGCTTGACATATCGTTATAATTATATTAAGAAAGTAAAATTTTGCCCATTAATTCCATCCATCCTCTCCTAGTGAAAGTAACAGATCAAAGTGGAAAACATGGCATTATAACATTCAGTCATTTATTCATCTACTAATTCTTGAGTGTATACTATGTAACAAGGATTTTTCTAAATTATGGGAGAGAGAAGTGAGCAAAATAACCAAGACAAAATATCCTTGTTTTTATTAGAGTTTGAAAGTGACTGATAAAACAATCTGAGCTTTTCCTTATTACAGTCATAGATGTTAAAACAACTTACATGTATAAGAGTGGGTTTTAAAAAAAAGTGACAAGAAAGAATAAAGTTTTTTCTGCTTTTACCCTACTAAATGTAGCTCCTAGAATAAATTTCTAGATTGCTAACATAGGTACATGGTAGAGATAAAGAAGCAATTAAGAATGATTGTTATTAACAAGACAGGGACAAGAGAGTAAGACAATGAGAAGTTGAGTAGTGTTTGTGTGTTTGGGTATGTGTGTATGTGTGCATGGACTGATGAATTTAGTTTAATATATCTTGAACTTAAGAATGGTATGGGTCATCCAAGTGGAGAATACAAGTACACAGATGTACATACACATGTGGATTTAGTGAGACATGGCTATATGATTTAGATTTTGTCATCACCATATAGGTAGTAAATAGAACATTAGGAGGAAATGAATTTGTCAAATGTAAAAAGTAATAAAAAACAAAGTGAAACTAGGTGGAAAAATCCTAGAAGCATCAGATAGGAAGAGAAATAACAATTCCCAAAGGAATGGCTAGAGAGGCAGAAGACAAGAGCAGAATTTTACTAGTCCAAAGAAAAAGGAAATAAAATGCAGTGCCAACTATCTCAAAGAGTCATTTAAGCCAAGGACTAATAAAGTGATGCAACTGGGACATTGCACAGTCAACCCTACTGATGATCTTTATTAGAGCAGCTAAGGATAGACACAGGATGGTCTGTGGCATATAACATTTATAGCAGCAATTTTCAACCTTGAGTAATATATGATCTATTTGCCAATGAAAATCTATCATGCGACATGTGGCAGAGAATTTATATCATGTTACTTAAATATTTGCAAGCCTAAAACTATGTCTAAATTGTTTGCAAAAATACAAATTAAATATGTGAAAATAAAATTCAAATTAAGGTGATGATGTTTTACTAAAGTCAAAGTAAAGCTCAGAACTGAAATGTCTATTTATAAAATACCTTACCAATATTTTAAGCTTTGTAATGACTCAATTCTCCCATCACTTTTTCCTTTCATATTTTTGTTTGCACAACACACAATGCTATGTATCATTTGGCTTTCATGGAGCCTGCATTCATTATACGTGTCATAAAACTGTCCCTTTCATTTGTATTAAACAATAAAAGATGCACTAATTGCCATCAACCTGATTAAAATAGCAGCACAAACTGGCTTGATATCCTTTTTCTCAACCTGTGGATCACAACCCACAGGAACTGTATTAAAGAGCCTCAGTATTAGGAAGGTTGAGAACCACTGTTTTAAAACAAAAATAGAAATCTTGGTTCAAAAACATCAAGTTCCAATGTTATAACATATATTATAATACGGTAGCTCTCCAGATGATCCCCAATAGGTTAATATTGCTTAATAAGTCTCTGAAGAGTAACACATATGAATACTCATGATCTCATAGCTTAATCTCAGGACCTTGAGAATAAATTCCCAGACCCTAGTTTGAGAAACAAGGTGTTACACTATTACATGAGGGTATACTATTTGCTTTCTAAGCTATACTTCGTGATGAACATAAATGCTATCTTATTAATCTTTGTCTATTGTTCTCACTGATTACCGTTGTTTATGAAATGGAGAGATGCTTAAAATGTTTGATAAATGCATGAATTAAAGAATGTCATATTCTCTACTTCCTAATATGAAGCATAAGGGTTAAATCAAACATATTTGCGAGAAAGTTTATATTAATAACTTCTCTTCCAATTATTTTGGTTTTGAGTCAACTCCATAAAGCATGATATGAAGTAAGAAATGAGGACATAAAATGATAGCTTTAGACTCCAAACAGATCCCCATGAAGGCCAGTCAAAGGCCTGTGCTCATCCTAATGGACAATGTGATTCAGGTAGCCTCCTGACATGAGATGCCACAGTTTGCTGATGCACGCATCTTCAGCAGCAACATTTCAGCAGGGCTTCTGAATTGCACTGTCTTTATCAACAACCTGAAAATGAGTTGCCCACTGGGTAAGCTTTTCACAGTTGGAAGCTGTTTTCAGATATATTATGCTGCAGTCTGTTAACACTTTTACAGATTTCCAAGAGCATTCAGCTAATTAAAATCTTGGGCTGAGGTGGAAGTCAAGGAAACAAATCACTCACATGATGGTAACAGATGCCAGCTAAGATTACTGGAGGTTCACTGACTGAAGTTGTGTCTGTATTCTGAAAATCAGACGTCCCTTGTGTCTTTGGCATAATAATGGGTTCTAGGTGACCAGATCACTTTAGCCTGCTTCCTAATATTTTGCTGTTTCCTAATTCAAGGCTTCTGCTGACATTCTGTGCACCACTCATCCCCTTCCTTTTACTTCTTCCCCCTCACAGACGTCTGTATGAAATGACTTTTGACAATTCATATTTCTTTCTTTGTTCTGTATTCTTGTTCTATATTTTCCACAAAATGTTCTCCAACTACCCTATATTACACCATAAATTTCCTTTCTCAGTATGTCTTATGTAGAATCTTCTTAAGGACATGAGATCTAAATAGAATGAAGGCTTTGAAATGAAAGAGACACACTTTCAATTTATGGCTGCAGTAATTAGATCTTGAGACCTTGAGAAGATGTCTTCAATTCATATAGCATCTCTTTATATAAATTTTTGGGGTAACACTATCTGATATGATTGTTGTGAAGATTAAATTAAATGACAGCTATCGCCTATCCAGCTTAGTATGTGGCACATAGATCTTCAATTAAGGCTATCTGTAGCTTTAGTTATTCAGTTATAGCATCCGTCCTCTCTTTAGAGGCATCTTGTAAGGTTAATTACTAAACTTATCTTACTTCTAACCTTCTGGATTCACATGTCTTTACCTAAATAATGATATGACTCAGAGAAAGAACTGTCTTATTTTTGATTGCCAGTACCCAATATATCATCTAGCACAAAGTAGATGCATAGCAAACATTTACTGAATGAATACATGGAGGCACGTATAAACTGTAGATGTGATTTTATGATTTATAATAGTGTTCAAACAACAAACTATTATTGTACATTGTACTGAGATACCTCAGTATCTCTTTCCTGTGTCATACCAGTGTTAACTTTTTGCTAAGTTTTATAATTAGTTCCCTAGAATTTTACCTTATTGACAAATCACCCCATCCCCATATCTCAGCACCACTGGAAATATCTGAATTATAAGAAATAGGCTCTTGTTGTAAAGTTATATAAATATATTTAATTAAGATACAATAATGTTAGCCCAGTGGTTGGTATATAAAGCTGCCAGCACTACCTTTGTCACCATGCTGTCACTGTCCTAATTTTATAATTATTGGATCTGCCTCACCCTGGCTGAATATCTAGGCTGAAGTCATTCCGTTTGGGCTGATCCCATGCCTCCTCAAGCTGTTTTGACTTTCACCCACTCATTACTTCAGAGATATTCCACATTCTACCCTTCCAGGTGTTAAAGATCGTGGACAAGCCTGTGAACATCCCATATGAAAGATTGGATCCCCTAGACTGAAACAAGGACTCAGATACTTTAAATACTTTCTTATTTCTCCAAGTGAAGGTGAACTAATTTTCTTTCACTAAAATTCACCATCTTTTATTAATTTATACATCAGTTTTGAATATTTCTTGCTGTGCTCCTTTTCTATCCAAAAGAATACTCATTATCTGGCTGCTGCTTTTTTTTTTCTTTTTTTTTCATCCACAAAGGAGCTTTTTATGCATATAAACATTTCTACACCCCTGTCATAACTTGTTCTTTAGTTTCCTGATTCCCCTGCTTGCTACACTACCTATCTGCCCATAGTAGAAACTTCAGACTCATTCAGTATTCTTTTATGTCCACATTCATCACCTCCTTCCATCCAAGTATTTATAGCTTGTTCATCTTGTCTTTGAAATGTCTTCCAAGACAATCCTACTTGTTCCCCTTCATTCTATTCATATTGTCAACATCATGGTTCATTCATACCCCTCTCTTTAGGATTAAGTAGTTTCTTTCTCTATGTCTTTTATTTCTTTAGCTCAAACATCATATTGTTTCTAGTATTTTCTTTATGAATCAAAATGGCATTTCTACTTTTCAAAATTTTTTGGTGTCTCTCAATTTACTTCATCATAAATTCCAGACTTCTTAGTGTGGTATTCACAATTGGACACAAAACAACATTTTCAATTTCAAATCTCAAGACATGCTTCCTAGAATATTAAACTCAAGCCTTAACAGAACACTTATATTAGGTCTGGCCCAGGGTAAAGAGGTGGTAAGTAAGTGGCTAAGAGTAAGGACTGGGAACCTACCTGTAGCTAGGAACCAAACTGTGGCTAGGAACTGATGAACTGATGAACAATAAAATGTTCCTGGTGAATTTTAACTGACCTAGAGCACATTACCATCTAGTTAGCATGGCATGGGTGGAGCTTTTTGAAGGATTCTGGGGAGGAGGCATACGTAGAGGGAGAAACTGCTACATAACTACCCTGTTATGTAAACTGTGATGTAATCTAATGAATAACACCAGCCTGTTAATCACCCCGAAGAATAGGAACAACAACCAATTCTGCCAGAAGAAAGACAGAGCAAACTATTAAGCATGTAAAAGGCCGTGTGTGCTCAGACTCTATGTCCATCCCTCTCACTGGAACATATTGTCCTTTTGTGTACCTTCCTTCTTTGTTTTCATTATTTATTTTATGTCATAAACTCTTTGTGTAAAAGTTGGTTTATATCTATGATCACTCTGTCTTTGGATTGACTCAGAACCAGGGCTCAGTCTTGACACTGGAAAGCTGGGAACCAGAGAAGATCCAAACATACTTAGCATTTTACTCTTCACTCATCCTAAGCACTCTTCTTCCTCACCATTTCAGTTCAGATGCTTCTTTCTGACTGACCGATCATGCACTTCCATTTGGTTTCTTCCTACTGGACTCCTTTTTGTTCAGGCTCAGATTCAGTTCCCCGGGTTCTGTATTCAGGATGAATCATTTACCTTTCTGTATCCAGAGTATACAATACTTTTACCTAGATTTAATATTTAGTTCATTATGTCTCATATAATGTATTTTCCTACATGTCTTCTCCTAGAGTTCAAACTCTGGTGGCATGACAACTCCGAACCCTCATGATACAGACAGCAGTGAATGGTACGTAGAATAAACACAATAAATGTTTTTTTCATGTACTTAGTAATGAGACAAAATGTAAAAACTTCAACTCTATTGGAAAATATAAAAGGTCCTATTATGTGTACATTGATGCAAAAATCTATTTAAGGGTATGAATCATTTGTCTATCTTGTCTGAGAATGGAGCTTCTGGTAAAATATTGCTGAACGAGCATTTTATTTCAATACTAAAATACTAATACTTGCTTTAATTGGGTTCAAAGCACGGGTCCTGTGCTTGGGGTCCTGTGCGTATAGGAATCTGTACGTTTTCTAAATTAGTAATAACCTGACAACCCATGGAAGTGCTAGAGAGTTGTTTCCTTTTTAGACTGACAGATTGTGGATGATTTAGTTAAACTACTACTGTGGCAGAAAATAACAAATCCATTACTAATCAGCATGCCCTGATTTCCTAGTTTAAGAAATTGAAACAAAGGAGAATTTGGGAAAAGAAAACTGAATTGAAATGAAAGAAAATGCAACAGTTCAGTTATCTCACCATATGATTGAGAGAGCTAATATATTTAACATCACACACTTAAAGAAACTAAAATTTAATTTTAAATTTAAGTAAGTGTATTTTAACCACTGGTAAGGATGTGTACTAATGTCTACAGAGTAAAATAAACACTAAGATGAACCACACAGAAAATGTTAGTTTTATTCCTTATGTATTTGTACTGATATTGATAGATTATATACAAATGTCCACATGTATTATGTCTTTCAAATGTAGACCAGACAGTTCACCTTTAATAGGGAATTGCTTGTTAACTGATATATTTAAAGAAATTTAGTTTCAATGTCTTAGGAAAAAATTCAGAATCTCTAAAGCATTAAGAGATAAATAGATTAATTCAGTGTGTGGTTATAGAACTTGGTTTGAATAACACCTAATTTTCCATAGTTCTCAAGTTGCCAAATATCTTTCACATTTATGATTCCATTTGAACTTTAACCCTGTCTAAAAGTAATATTACCCATATTTTCTAAACAGGTAAATGAGATTCAAAGAGTGAGGATGATTCTTCTAAGTACCAACTGGGCCTGGAAGGGACACATTGCACATTATAGTTCTGTCTTATTTGCATTCTGCTGTTCTCTGCTCTGCTCTGTTTTGCTTCATACTATGTAGCTGGTTCTGTGTCAGGAACTGAAATGAATACAGAGATTGAGAACAAAGAATGCTTGCCTTTGTATTTGTTTTACCCTATAAAATACATTAGAAGCTCTGTAAGTTGACCACCCAAGGGACTGTAACAAAGTGGTCAACTTACAGAGGTGATCAACATGAGGAACTAAGTCTACTGTACTAATATGTGGTGCATGTCTGGTTTATGAAGATTATATCAACTTAAAGAGGTGGTCAACTATGGAGGTTCTATTGTATATTGAAATGACTAGTAGTTGGGAATGTATAAATGAGTGATTGTGAGAAGAAAGGGTTGGGGTTGGTAGGTCCATGAGGAAAATTACCAAGTTAATTATAATTGACCTATCTTAAATCTTCTTGACCTGCATATGTACAAAGTGAGTAACAATTTGGTTCTTCAGAAATAAAGCAGATGAATCAAGATGGACCTGACCAAAAGTAAAGGTCTTTTAAAATTCATATTCTTATTACTTAGTTTATTTATTTTAGAAAGTCCACTTGCAATGTCTAATTTTGACATGTCTAGAGTCTTGGAAGTTTGAATAACCCACATTCTACTGCAAAAGAAACTTAGGAGCTTGTTTGGAGGTTCTAGTAGGGAATAGCAACCACGGGTATACCCTTAATCTAAGAAAAGTCTTCCTATATCTGAGAAGGTCAGCCTCTTCCATGGAATCTACAGCTTTAGGACTGACACATATGAACAATGATGGAGGAAAAGAACACTCACCTAATTAACTCTAATGATCAATGGGATGATAGATGTTATATCCAAATTGCCCTCATATCCCTAAAAATTATTATAGAATGTATATAGACTTCCCCTAACCCTGTTTCTTGCACATCTTTGATCTAAGTCCCATCCCTGTTTTATCCCTGAGCTTTACTCTACTCTCAACTTATTCTTGAGCCTCACTTCAACTACAGATATCAGCCTCCCCCTTATCTTACACATCCCATTTATGTGGGAGATGGCAATAGGAAAGTTTGAATTGTGCATTCCAATGTATTATGTGGTTATTTTTAAGAACGTTAAACAAAATAGAGTTGTCAAAATGTGCCTATGTAAAAATGCCTATGGGAAAGTGATTGAAAAAATATTCTTGAAATTAAGTGGGCTGTGTTAAAATTGTTAGCTAATGGAGTATAATAGTTATTTATTGTTGTTTATTCAATTACTACAAAACTTTATATCCTGTAGTCATTGGCAAATGGTAAGCACTTAAATATATGGTAACTACTATTCTTATGTCTATTATTCTCATCTCAAGCCTAAGCTGGGATTCAATACCTAGACCTCTGCTTAGACGCCCTCACTGTTTCACTTGCCCTCCCTCATCAGCTTTTACAGTTCACTTCATGCTCTTTTCATTCTCTCCGTAGAACTGCTGGGTCATAGAGCCATGTCCACAAGTTCTCATATCATCTGGAAGACATTATTCTCCCTTGTGGTCTAAAATAAGGTACAGAGAGTAGGAGTGGAAGTAATTTCAGGGTGATAAACTACTTTACATTAAATACTATCTCAGAATGTGATCCTGAATCTACCCCCCTACACACAAATACACCTATCAGTTCTTTTGATAGAAATATGCAACAGGGAGCAATGGCAGATAAGGTACTTTAAATGTGTTGTAAGAGGCATATTTTCAAATATCATAAAGATTCTCTTGTGAAGGTTTGGAATTACATATCTATATGTTTAATAACTATTATAAGAGATAGTCAATAATCTTTAGATAATGATCTGACCTTGAGCACTTTGAAAATCCAGAACATTTTTTTTTCCCAACACAGGCTACATCCTTGACCCCCCCCTCTACTAGGTGTTCTAATGGTATTTTGCTGTTAGTTGTAACAAGAATTGATTCAGTAGCATGCTGTTTTGATCACTATCGATTTGTAGTACAATCTCAGGTCCGGTAGCATGATTCCTCCTGCTCTGTTATTATTTCTGAGTAACGTCTTGGCTATTCGAGGTTTTTCTGATTCTACTATGAAGCTAATTTATAGCTTTCATATAAAGGCTAAAACCCAATTATAGCACAAGAATATGGGGAAAGGGGCAAGGGAGGGAGGGGAGCGGGGAGGATGGGTGGAGGGAATGCAATTGGTGGGATCACACCTACGGTGCATCTTAGAAGGGTACAAGTGAAACTTACTAAATGCAGAATGTAAGTGTCTTCATGTAGTGGTTAAAAGACCATGAAGGCTATGTTAAACACTTCAATGAAAATATTTCAGATTGTATATGAAGTCAGCACATTGTGCACCATGATTGCACTAATGTACACAATTATGATTTAATAAAAAAATTGATTCACTTCTATTCAATGGGCATTTACTAAGTGCCTATGTGCATTTTAACTTCAATTTACTTTTCTGAAAATGCAGATAAATTATTTTAGGCTTCAGGGGATTATTTGAGATGTAATTGTTATTTTCCAGCCTGTTTGTACTGTTATTTATTTTTATGTAACTATATAAACACAGGTGTATATTTGCTGATATTTTGCTTATTTGAATGACAAAATGGGAATCATTTCCAAAATAGCAGTGTTATACAAGGACTTTGGTCCAGGAACTGGGTTTTGGTCACCTTTGTATTGCCTTATAACTAAGCAGAGTGCCTTGTATGGGAAAGTGCTCAGTAAATGTTGGTTGTATTGAATCATTTTTTACACTTCAGGTGTCCTCAAAAAAGAGACGTCCTTTACATTTAAATCTATCATCTAAGATCCTAAACCCATTGTAATCATTTGAAACACAGTGAACTTTTATGATGAAGTTATTGAGTATTTTCCAATAAATGTTGCTTGATGTTTTCAGGACTTGTCTTAGGCCTCATACCTCCATACTTTATTATACATTGGTATGATGACTGTTTCCTACATTGACTCTGACTTTGGCCCTAAGTTAAGCATATTAGAAACAATTGCTTTAATAAAGATTGGCTTAGTGTCCAAAGTCATTCTGGTTGCTTCCTTAAATTTTCTTCCCAGATTCTACCTAGGTTAACTTTAATTATTAATATCAATTATTTTTTGAATCAACATTAATAAATTATGTGTGGTATTGGTTCCTTTCTTTTGTGCTTCCTCTATTCCTTTCTGTCATTTCTTTCTCCCGTTCTCCTTTCCTTTCTTCTATCATTCCTTCCTTCCACAGGTATAACGGAATACCTACATATGTCTAGGCCTTGTGTAAAACACTAGAAATTGAGTGATAAATAACACCAAAACGTTTAAAAAGCAATCAGTTCAGAAGAAAGATATATAACAAAAACATTTAGCTTTAGTAGAACATTTTACAAGTTATTCACCTGCTTTTACAGGAAGCTAAATATGACAGGCAAATATTGATGGTGTTACATGTTGGCACATGAATTAAATTTCTAGGGCTGTTATAACAAGGTACCACAGGCTTGGCAACTTAAACAACAGAGTTTTATTTATTTGCCATTCTGGAGTCTAGAATCTGAAATCAAGGTGTTAGCCTTAGCAGAGTTGGTCTTTGTTGAGACTTTCTTCCCGGCCAATAGATGGTCGTCTTCTCTTTTTATCTCCACATGTTCTCTCTGTGTCAGTCTGTATCCAATTCTCTCTTGATAAGGGGACCATGCAGGTTAGAATGGGGTCGACACAAATGGCATCATTTTCACTTAACTACCTCTCAAAAAGCCAAATCTGCAAGTAAAGTAACATTAATAGACACCAGAGATTAGATCATGGACATATGAATTTCAGAAGAACACAACTCAGCCATAATAGCACATAAGAAAATTCAGCATCAGAGTTGTACAAATTTCCAAGGTATTGTAGTCAGTAAGGGGTATACTTAGGATGTAACTTAATATCTACATAATTCCAGAGTTCATATTCTTTTTTTTTTTTTTTTTTGAGACAGAGCCTCAGGCCATCACCCTGGATAGAGTGCTATGGCATCACAGCTCACAGCAACCTCCAATTCCTGGGCTCAAGCGAGTCTCTTGCCTCCGCCTCCCAAGTAGCTGGGACTA